>JAHZNE010003439.1:0-27106 GCA_027744055.1 Callyntrura sp. NNG-2020
CTTTTCATATTACGTACATAATAATTTCGTGCGATTGATGCTGATGACATCAAAATAAAATTAGTAGTAATAGGTAAATGTATCGAGCGCGTTCACGCTGATCATATGAAAAATCAACTTGTCAATTTACTTGTTACTCGTAAAACCAGCCCTTTTGACCTTGCACTTGCCACTATGCAGTGCAGCGTCTTCCTAATAGATTCGCTTGACTTTTGGCTGTATAAAAATGTGTGTAGTGGACGCTGAAGATCGTCTGCTTCATAAGTCAACAGACACGAATTTACTAACAATCATGCACTGTGCACTGTACAATGGTAATGCGCCAAAGTCCCTGCATAAAAAAAATAGTATTTTCCCAACAAAGTTATTATTTTATTATAAACAGAATGACTTTTTAGTAAGCAATTCGTCAGCAGGCGTAACATAAGACGAAACCTCTTGTTGTTGTTTAAAGCAAAATATTAATTACCGCGGAGTATGATTCTTCTTTTTAACAATTGTCAGCAATGATCGTGCTTTTTGTTTAGCGTCGTAAACAGGTACGTAGGTATCATACAGATAAATTACGTTTACCTTGCAACTATGAAATGAAGGGCAAATTAAGAATCATGAAGAAATTATGTGCTTTGTAGCATTAATACGTTGTACATTATAGCGCTCATGAAGGTGTTTGATTAATATAAATTCTTAATTTGGCCGTAAACACCCGTCTGGTCAAGCATTATGCAAATTAGAGTACCCGTACTCTGACTCCTTTGTGCTCTGCACCTTTTTTGTGTAGTGCTGTATACTGTAATAAACGGTACACAAATTGTAGAGTTGTTTGATTCCTCAAATCCTCAGTTACATTTATTTATGAGCAGCTAGTCATAATATACTTTATAAATTAGTAACGTCGAGTCCGGCCGTCGCTGGAACACGAGGAAAAATAATGATTTTGAACCATTAATTGGCCGAATATTTAAATTTATTTAATTTGGCTCTTTGATCTATTACAGTTACTGATATGATGTTAATATAAGTCGTATAAATACTCTTACGTCTGCACTTAACCTCGGATTAATTTATGCCATTGGCCACCAAGATTTACATTCGTCATCACCGCTAACTAACTAAAAACAATTCCTATGTACCTAAGATGTGCCATTCGGTTTGTATGAAGTTTTCAAAAAACAGCGAATTATGGTTGTAGCTATAGTATGCATGTACATGTAGTAAAATCATGACTAAAGTTTAAATGGGTAGTCAATAGTCCTAACTTACATTACAGGTGAGACAACAACAATGCTGGTCGTACTCTACAATCTACAGTAAGCTAATTTTATGTGCAACAGAAGAGAAGGGGAGGATAGTCATGTCATGAAAATAGATAAATTCTTACAATTCACAAGCATGGACAAAGATAGTTGAGTAGTACGGACAAGGCCCACCGCATGACTTGGCTATTTAATATTCAAAATGCAATTTGCAAGGTTCAAAATGCCTCTTCCTTGTGCATATCATTACAATGCTTTTGAGTGTGACGGATTTTTCACAAACGGAGAGTTTTGCCATAAAACGGGCGTTAATAGCTGCTGTAAGTAATTATATTTATTACTTTGCATAGCTTATAGCTATACAGTATACCGACCAGCGTGGTGGGTGACCGACGACCGACCGGTGCCAATAAAGCTTCTACAATTTTTCGTACTCGTGAAGTTAATTTTCTTTCGTGTCTGTGAGAGAGCGGCTTCTTAGTTCTGTCACAATCGATAAAGGATTTATTGAAAATGAAATTTACATTGGTCAGCGATAACAACAATGTTTTATGCCTCAGCACATTCGTGTTTCAACTCAACGAGCGACTACAATTTTGAGTCAGCAGAAGGAAATGGAAATTACTGGGGGTGATAAATTTTCATTTCATTTATACATACCCTGATCATCCTGCTGACTGCATACACATATGTATATCGTCATCATCTTACGTCGTCGGTAATTCTCATATATTATTTTATTTAGCTAAACATTAATTGGCTACATTGTCAGGAAAATGGAGGATAGATAGAGTACAGCTTGATGACGATGTTTTTGACACATCTGTGCTAAGTTTGAAGAGGATGTTTGTCTCTCTAGTTTTCCTATCTTCGCTTGTTTCATTTTCACTGGGTAAAAATAGAAACTCGTTATACACACGGAGGAGAACCTCTTGAGAGGTATGAAGATAAAGGGTTGCTTGTTTTTAATACTGAAATTAGCTGCAGGATTTACATTCCCAGCTAGCAACCAAAACAAATTTGCACATGTCACATGTGTAAGAAAGAAAAACTATCGCTTCAGGTCACAAGAATGTTAATTAGCAGAGAAGAGCCCCGTCTCGGTATTATCCTCCTCCACCAACAAATGTCAAGATTACAAAAGACGTCGACAGCAAATATGAGTGTCTTCCTCTCAAAGTGCAAAAATTTGTTCATTATTACCAAATTTGGTCAAACATCCTCATCATTTTCGCACACCTTCCGGCACTTGCTCGTCTCTAAATACCAACAAAAGAATTGTTCCCCCATTCGTTCTAGGTACACCTCATCAAAACATAAGCAAACTTCAAAGAGTTTGGAATGCCATTTGACCTTGGTGTAAACACCATTCGCTACAACATTTCTTTGGAATAGTACCCAACCACATAGAAGAGAAGGAGAATACACACTGGTTTGTAATTAAATCTCAAATTCTCAAGTACATTTTACTTATTAGTTTCTGTCAACTGTGTGGGTTACACTTGGCTACTTAACAATAGTGCCCCTCTGGCTAATTGCCTCATTTATGGCTGCTATTAAGCAGCCCCATAATGAAATCAGGTAGTCTTGATAAGGCCACTGTATTTTGTTGTACACATGTAACGCACGAAGCAAATAAAGTAAAGCATCTTTATTCATTGATGGTGGATGGAGAAAATCCTGTGAAAGAATTCATATTTTTATACCTGTCAATTTCTGTTCGTCATGAGAGCATTACATTACCTTACAACCATACAAACGTATCGTCATCTTTGTTTGTCACGCAAATTGGCTTGATATTTCATCTCCAAAAAATGACAATGACTCTGTGAGCAACCCTACCGCATAGATAACATAAAACCTATATAATAACTAATAACCTATCTCTGTCTCAAGTATGCTGGTTCTTGGTGCACATACCAGACAACTTTGCAACAACGCAAAAAATGCTGCGCTGTAACTTTGTTGTAACTTTGTACTTTTTGTGTAATATCCAAACTTTGCTATTACTACTACTTCTACTACTACCTACACGATGTAAATACGTTCTTTGTATACAAACATCAAGATAGCATGATATTTTATGACTTTCTTATTCTTTCACTGAAAGAGTAGCATCTGATTGTACATTCCATTGTGTATTCATGTTCACCTCTAGGTATGCACACACCACAAATAACTATAACTGTCCAATATATGGCCTTTAATAGATACTGGTCCACCTATCAGGTATAATCACAACCTGCGAACAGGTAATATAATAGTGCAATATAAAGTATTAGTAAGATGATAAGATGGTTTTCTGGCATAATTTACAGTTTTAACCTTGACAAGCTTGACTTACTGGCTTCATTTTATTTCCTTCTTTGTACAATACAAGTCATACCTACACTCGTCTGAATGCAGACCGAGGCATCGTTTCGAATGGAATAATAATATTAATAATGTTATGAATGGAATGCAATATTTTATTACCACGACGAGTACTTCGTATGAACAATTGTGTCTCTTTTTGCTTGTCTTTCCAAAAGTCTACCCGTCCTGGCCTTCTTGGAGAATCGTAATAGCAATAATAGTAGTAGTACCTCTCGTGACGACCATCCTCTCTGAACTGATTTTCGTTAGGAGAGCTACACAATATGCACATGGTATAACACGTATGAACGTGGTATACAAGCTCACAGATTTACAAACACATTCAAAAGAAGACGATTCAGAGCTACGCTCAGTGGTAGTGCAATGTGGATAATAAATGTGGTTAGCGGAACATAAGTATTAAATTATTGTAGTACCAGGTGGTAGGTTTTCAATCTTTTCGAAATATTAATGTTCGTAAAGAAACATGAAAATAGCATTGAATCAGGATATTTCCTTTTTTCCGTCTTTAAAATCCGTCTCTCATCCATCCACCTTAAAAATGCGCGCGCACCTTACTGGCATACTGGCAAAAGAATAAAAAGATCCCATTACATTTTTTTCTCTAGCTTTTACAGCCGTTCATTTTGAGTTATGATGACTGTTGCTGGAAAATGTACATGGGAAAAGCTGTTTAACATGCATACTAACTTGGCGACTGCGAATGGAAATAGGCAGCTTAAGTGACTATTCCATCTCTATTTCTACTGCAAACGCTATGGAACTTGCTACATTCATCCATCATATTTATAATGCAAGATAATGTTTAAAAGATGATTGTTACAGACATTTTTCATGGAAAATAATTGGACTGGCATGCAAACAAAAATGAAAACATGGTTGAAAATAATAAAGAAATCTTCTACTAACTTTCATATCTTCCCCCATGTACGACTTGTACTTGGCAATGATACAAAATGATATGTAACACTTTTTTGTATATGAGAAAGCAGGAATACGTAATTGTAATTTGTAATTCTAGTGTGTACTAAATCTTTAAGGGGTTCGTGATAAGAACAGAAGTAGAATATAAGAAATCCAGTTTCCTATCCATGCACTAATATTACTTACTTACGTAAATTGCAGTGCCAATTCATGTACCATCTTCGTGAGTAAAAATATTTTTAAATTTAATAACACAAACTTGGGGGGAATCAACCATGATTGTAGGAACAGTAGCTGACAAGTTGATATTAGTTTTTATACCAAGAATACAATAAAAAAAATAATAAATTTAAACGCATTATGACGGACAGGCTCGTTTCTAGCTGGAATTAAAGCTTATTAAAAGGGTGAGTGTAAGCGTAAACGCGAGTCTTTAGCCTACGGTAAGGGCATCAGCAAAATGTACGTGTACGCTTTCTATACAATGTGCATTATATTATGATAATGATACTGCTATAAATTTATCTTAGTTTCCATTCTCAGAAAAAGTAGAAAGACTTATCAAGGGAACCAGTCGAGTCGTCGGCAAAATGGATAGCATATATGGCTTAAAGGCATTTATAAAGTCTTTTAGCGAAGGTGCTTGTTTGCAATATTTTTTTTATTCTTTTGTAAAATGATGCGATGCGACCGAGGAGAGGAGCAAGCAGAGAGAGAGAGAGAAGAAGAAAAACGTAAATGTGTGTGGTGACGTTGATGATGATGGGTTGTGATGCGACTTGTGATATGGTTTTTCTGAATGGATGCGTGGCTGATCCAACGTGAAATTGGCTTGGCTTGTGCCTTTCTTTTGTATTTGTCTAAGTATCGTCTTTTCAAGGCAGAGACAGATAAACTTGCTAGCTATATACCTAAGCTCATTCATAACTCGGCTCTTTGTAAATCTGCTAGTCACATTCATAAACACGTTCTATAAAAGCCTGCATTTTCTTCCTTCCTAGTTTTGCCGTCGCCGTCACCGTATAGCACCACTACCACCGTCACCAGCACCACCACCACCACCACCACCACCTATGTCTTTATAAACTTTCGTTTGTGGGTACATGCGCATACCCATTTAAACAAACTAACTCCTTTAATTACAAAGTAGGTCTCTGCGGTCTTTGTGACCGCATGTTCCCTTGTGTAGTTGCTACCAACTGCATCAAGAATTTTCTGCTGAGTGTCATCATCATCATCAGTCATCGCCAATATACAAAACACGTATAAACTTTACATATGAAATATGAATACAAAAAGTGATTTAAAGCGTGAGTTTTTTCATTACACAATGGCAGAGAATACAATATATGTTTTGGCTAAAGGAACGACTCTTTTTTGTGGTTGCTTACCTAAAAAGAAAAGAGGAAAAAGAAAGCACGTCTCGTTCATAGTACTTTTCTTCTTTCGCCTAAACAAGTTACAAAAAACAGAACGAGACTGTGAGACCATCTAAAGAATGCTTATATTTGTTTGACAAAACCCTGTTGTTATTGTTGGCATATTATATGCAGTGCTATCATGACGCTTCCATTATTCTCAACGGATTATTTTCAAGATGCCAAATGCCAATACTAATGCCTAATGCACACCACCATCTAGATAGAACATAATGCTAACAAAGAAGTCATTGTGTCCCTCGGATAGGATGCACCAAGAGGGCGTAAAAGAATTATAAACCTCTCTAGGAATTGCAACTTGCAGCTCGATCCGACATTTTTACTGTAGCTTCTTTTATGCGAAATAAATTGTTAGGATCGTTTTGTTTTATGATACGAAGGAATGCGCACACAAATATACATGCGGCGATGATGTGGACAACGCTCGGCCTTTGATTAATAGTTTCATAAGTCTGAATTTGTAATAGCCAACAAGTTTTGGAATGTGTCATCATTACCCATATTTTTATGCATGGTTTAAATGTAGCAAATGCATGTTCATAGGCACGAAAATTGTTCTCGTAGAAATGAAAGCGCACCTTTTACAAATGTGGCGCACAGGTAGGTTAGTGCACCTATGCAAAAGAAGAATACTGAAATTTCACACCACTGCATTGATTGAGGTGTTTCACAGTGTGTGTGGCATACTTGACTTGCTGGTGTTCGAGTTGACGGCACACAAGAACAAAAGTATTCAATTACACTTTGGATTATGAAAATTGATTTTTTACTCATCACCTCTGTCCTTTTTATTATAAAGCAATTTGTTTGTGACAAAGATGTAATTACCTTTTTAAGTGCTCGTGCTATATAAAGATATTTTCATTAAGATACTAGTACTGTACTGTATAGTACAAGCTATCATTACGTTGTTGTGATTGCGATTGCATTACACAAAGAGATAATGCTGCTGCGTGATTATGCGATTGAGCTTACCAGTTTCTTAGTTAGAGCTTCTAGTTATGGTTTGTCATTTGTCAATGCTAAATAATACCTCATAATTCTTTTAACAGCGATAGAGAGAGAGGTGCGTACTCGCTAAATGTTAAAATCGTACCACGCGTGTGAACTTGATATAGATTACTCTACTTAAATATACATAACACGACCAAAGCTTGTTAACTTGTTTGTATACCCGGCAAAAAGACATGTGCTGTTTAGGTACTCAATGATGACACCCACGGTGGTTTGTTTCCTCTTGAAGTAGAAAATCCCATATCACATGTAAATTAAATTGTGATGATAGCGATATCTGATTGCATGGTTAGTTCACATACAAAATATGTCCGCGTTTATCAGAATTGACGGAAGGCGACTTAACGAGTCATATTGTTATAAAACGGCTAGTGACCGTCGCGTCGTCTTCACTCTAGATGTGAAGTAACCGTATTTGCCTTGCTTGGCACGTATAGCCGCATTAATAATTTTACTTGTTTATTTGTCAAATTTAACCTTTACTGATATTTAACAAGTTTGCCCGTCATTCATAATCAGATTTGAGTAAGTAGGGTTTCAACTTAATATTCAGCACGCACCATTTAATATGTTTGTACCTTATGACTATAAGTGGTTCGTGTTCTCAACTATCTTTTTCTAAAGCACTGTAGTTCCAGTTACATCACAAGCAAAAACGCGTACGCAATAAGTTTGCAAAAAAATGAAAGAAAACAATGCACTTAAGATTCTCCTATCAAACTTAGACATCTCTCTGGGTTTCTACTTCTTACGCGCGCTCTAGCCATAATCTTGATCAAATAAAATAAAAAATGAAAGTTGTGGAAAATCGTGTGAAGTGCATAGTGCATTCATATATGAAGTAGGTATCATCTTCAAATTATATTATCAAAACGAAAAGAGTTGCTGCACTGTAATTAGTTAATTAAAACTTAATAGCTTTAACAAATAAAAAAATCGATGTATCGACAGCAAGCATCTTGTCTTGTAACAGAATACGCTGTATAATGTCCATCTACATAATTAGGACGAACGAGCCATTATTTAACCATTCGTGAAGTGTACTGAGCTTTTATCTTCAAAGTAAAAACGGTTATACGTAATAACCCATAAACGTATGCCCATATGCCCATGAGCAGTTTGAATTATTATTCACTCCTTCACGATTGACCATAGCTAAAAAACAATACCACATTATACCTATTTACCTATATAAATAAAGTAATACCAGAACAAATTTAATTTTGAAATACACACACACATTCTTCAAAACTGCATAACATATAATGTCTATAAAGTTTTCAGTTCAGCATACATCACGGTGTTACTTCGGTATTGGTATGGCATGTTCTGCAGGAATGCATAATCAGATAGGTGTAAAATGTGCAAATGGGTTTGGTAGTATATTTGTAAAAGAACGTACATCTTTTGAAAACTTTAAAATTTCATTGAAAAAAAAAATACATCCCAACTCAATGGGTTTTCATTGTAAAGGGCAAGAGCACATGTCTAAAGGTGTGTTGAAATGCTTGGTTAATATATGATATGCCCAATTTGATGATTTGTTTGTGCAATGTTTCATTTTACCTTAATAATAATAACAATAACAAATTCATATGCATCTTTGAAGAGATCTATATGGTTATGAATATGTATGCAACGATTCAACTTTTTTTATTGCGGCGTGTGTGAGTGTGCGTTTGCTATAGGGGGCAGTCGCAGCGTCTCAAGTCAGTAAAAACGTAAGTGAAATTACTAAATTACGACAACGATATTGCTTCTGAGTGTATATTCATCTGTCTATACCTTTTCTTTGGATGCACCGCAACAAAAGTAAGGGAGCTACAGCTAATGATCATTCATGATAAAGACGATGATGCTGATGATCCCAAAGAAAGGCAAGCTTTGAAAAACCGTTCTTAATTATAAAACAAATAGCACCCCCGTAACAAGAACAAATTCATTTGTAGCTTCAAGACATTCCTAACACATACAGAGGGGCATGCATACACTCATCGTCAGTTTTCTATTCTTTATCTGTCAGTAAGCAGGACGCACTACTGTTGAAGATGCAGCCAGCAAAACAATAATATAACGCGTACATATACAAATATTATTATACCTCTATATTGCACCCAGCACTTTACAACTGACAATCAAAATAGTACTGCTGTAGCGGTATAGGTATTACAATCATCTTTATAATATGCTCTGTAGACCATAACGAATTCTTCTTTTGGTACGATGGCGTTGATGATCAGGGTGATAATGTTGAAGGTACATAAAAATGTCTATGGATAGACCATTAGCCGTCTTCTTTGCAAAAATTTCAATCAGAAAAAATTTCACAAGCGAAACTCTGGCGGGTGCAGCAGCTAGCAACCAAGAATTGCCTCATGAGATACGTATATTTATGAATGCGTCTGTCTGTGCAACGTGAAAATTTTGGACATATTTTGGTAGACAAAAATGAATGAATTCAACATAATAATTGTTAGTATGAATGAACGCACTTATCCCTTTGGCTGAAACGTTTAAAAAGTAAATATTTATATTTTCTGGTATTAGAATGTACACGGGGTCTTTCTTCGTAGAAGTGCGTTGTGCTACACACATGGCCACCATACCCGCTATTTTGCTAAATAAGCGGCCCACCACTCCACTGGGTTACCAGATTCACGATAATTTTTTGTAAATTCTTTTAACACTCTTCCTGTAAGGATTTGGATTTGCTTTTGTTTGTCACCCTGTTTTGTATTAATAGATGCAAACGATTCTATTCAATTACTACTTTTTTCTCAAGTAGCCGTACACGCGACTGACTACTCGACTCCCTTAAACACAATTAAACAGTTGAGAGCGCACTACGCACACACCACAGCATGTTACTTCGTCACATGTACAATTCTGTTACAGCTTAATTACAAAGGAAATAACGGCTGCTGGGTGAATAGGTATGCAGTTTATTTTATGCTGAGAAGGAGAAACCTTCAAAAATGGTAGTGTTATAGCAGTGAAGTGGAATAAATGCTTTAAAAATTCGAAAACAAGTAGGCAAGGCACCCCTGAAAATGGGTACTACTACTGCTGCTTTATGGAGAATCTGGTTCACATCATCGTATGTTTATGTTCAACTCTGTTGATAACAAAAAAATATGAAACAAAAAACTTGAACAAACCACTTTTATTTCAGCCAACACTGTATATGTATATATAAAACTGAAATTGTTCCTGTCAAAGAAAATAAGATGATTCAAGGGGAGCCGCAGCACAGCCAAAGTTGATCTGTTGCAGTAACTCATATAATCTCGTTGTTGCATGACAAGTGGAACTTGGAAAATAAAGAACGAGGACAACAGTGTATGCTGTAAAAGCGCTAGAGAAGAAGAAAAAATACCACGTACAAAAATACCATTATTATTTTAAATCCCCGTCTACACCACATATAGCAGAATAAATAGTAGTAATTGTTCAGCAGCGTTGTATCCCAATTCAAACTTGAGACATGTGGCATGGCTCACACTCAAAACCAGGCAAGTAAAAGACAGTAAAAGTACAAGTTCTGAAATACGGGCATCGACAAGCACATTAGAAACGAGTCACTTTTGTTGCATTTTTTTGCAACGGTGGAATGCTGTTTGTTACTTAAATAAAAATTAAATCAATGTCATAGTCATGATGAAGATGATCCAGATAAGATGTTTGTAGGATTGAACTTGTAAGCTGTATATAAGCCTATAATGTGTATTGTAAATTGTATAAATCCTTTACCTGCTTATAGCTACTTATAATAAAACAAGCAACAGTAGATCACTAAAACGTGTTTTTGTCCACCTTTTTGTCATTTTTTTGAGAAATAGACCTTGTTTGGTTAGAGTACTACTGCAATATAATAGTGGTCGTAATATTATACACTTCTTCGGTTCTTATTACACCTTCTACACCGTTTTCAAGAATTGAGGGAAAATCACAGTCAGGAAAAATATGGGATATTTTTTAAAAATCTGGTTCGTCATCATGCTGTTTTAATGCATTCATGTCATTTTATAATTTACCTTCACTAGAGAAAAAAAATTGCTTTACTTTTACGAGATATATTTTCCATTTTTGTATGAATTTTTTTGCAGATAAACGTAAACACACAGTAATAAAGATGTACATTCATGTTAATAGCGCAGTAGTTTTAAGGGTGTTGTGTTTTCGACTCGATGTAGCATTATTGCAAAGAGTATTGAAATGAAAATTGAATTTGTTGGGTCACACACTGCACGACGTCTTCTGATGTGTAACAAGCGTTTAGCAGCAAACAAACAAATGGTAAAAGACAAGAAATGCTGTCAACAAGAACTTAGAAATAAGAACAAACGATAAATTGAGGTAACGAAAGAGACAATCACATACTGCCGTTGATTTAAGTGGTTATTGAATAGCCTGTTACAGCTTTTGTTAAAGAAGATGGGCTTTGGTGACGGAGGCACAATATCCTCTCAGCAAGGAGTCCGCAAAAAGTGCCGAATTATTTTTTGATTCAACCGACTATAAAGAACGATATTGAAAACAATTTGACTCGGGAAAAGAAGATGATAACTGTGAATAATGATATGATGTCTTTATTTTCCCTTCTTAACGAAAGGCATGCTCGTTTGTAGGTATGTTCAATATGAAGTAGGAGACTTGTGAATGTGCGTTTGAATTCCAATGCAAGCCATTTATGTGTTGGCAATAAATCATCAATGGGAACCTAATTTTTCCACAAATTGCCAGAAAATGTTTTACGTAGAATATGAATTCACTTTTTTTGTATTAATAAAGGGTATATGTGTTTGTTGAGAATGCGTATAAGCTTACACTATAAAAAAGCAAACGACAGCGAAAGAAAATTTGAAATTGTTAAAAAAAATAATTACTAACGTTTCATTCGGCGTTTCTTCTGCCATTCCCATACAAGATATATCAATCCAAGTAAAATGAGAGTTGCCGCGAACGTGCCAATTATCGCTCCCACCATAGATCCTCCGCTATAACCATCAGCCATCTTGAGTTGTTTATCCACGCGGGTGAGGTGGCTCACGACAAGTCAAAATTTTGAAAAGAAGAAAAACCTTCTTTTGCTTATAACGTCTTCTTCAAATTGAAAGTTGGAGAGATGACAGTGGTCCCATCACCATGATTTTCATTCTACGTCGGCAATCATTCCGCCACAACTTTTGCAAATAGTTCAATTTTTTTGGGGTATCCAGTTACAACAGCTACCTGCTTTACTTCACCGGGTGTAAAATTAATGAAGTGCTTTTTTACTCTTCACAAGTGAGGTAGTTCATACAATATAAAAACACGTATAGGCGAAACAAATTGGAAAACTAGTTGCGCACATGTGCATTAAGCCATCCACTGCACTAGGGATTGTGGTGATGCCCGTAGCGTTCGTTTAGTACGTATTTTGTCGTAAAATTATTGGAGATTTTATTAAGTTTCAGTGTTACGCTCACATAACCAAACAACCAAAAAGTATCACAACCTGCACTTAACTTTTATATTTCTTATTAGCCAGCCAACAAGAGTCATGCGCCCATAAAACTGTTCTTTATTCAAATAGCATACAATAAACGCTTTAAAACAATTATTCATACGCAGAATTACTCATTGTCATTGTTTTTATTGGCGTATTGTACTTAAGTTAGCGAGACGGACGATAGATGATACATCGTTTTTAAGCTTTCTCCACATAAGGTTAACGCTGATTTTTAAATTATTTTGAAAGCATCAGTTTATTATGGAGTTGAACGTAAAATATTTATTTATGCGTTTTGTACCGACAAGACGGACACTGCTTATATTATTTTCTCCCTTTTTTCAAGTTGCACCTATATGAGTCCATCCTCTATCATCATCAAATCGACTTCATAAAATATTTTATTATTATCGTTTGACTATTATCAAAATTGTTTCTATTGTTGTCGAAGTTTATTAAAAAACAAGGTTTCAACAATAAACCAACTTAGCCAACAATAAGGCTGGTTTATGTATGCGGCAGACTCGGTTCCAAATATACGTACAGACACTGTTCCTCGCTGTCTTCTTGTTCCTTAAAAATTGATTCAAATCAATCTTTCAGTACAACCAGCATCTTACACAGCAGAGCAGCGTACAAGGAAGATCGTATTATATTTCTTGCTTCTATATGGGGACAGGCATGATAGCCATTTTCTTGTACAGACGCACAATTGGTATATGGTCTGCCTGACGTCTACTGAACGGAGAGCTTGTTCCACGTGGTGAAATCGAATTCAAAGTCTTGTAGAGTAGTAGTAACTATACCCTTTGTTCTTGTTGCATGATAAGGATGATGATAATTACGCACACTCTTCCTTTTCCTTCACAATTGCTCCTCTTCTTCCCTTTTGGTAAATGGAATGGCTGCTGCGTGCATTCCACCTAGTTGATTAATCTCTGTAGCAAAAAAGGGAAAAGCCTCTCCTTGTTATTCTCTCTGTCGTCTTGCGTTCTTTTTTTTTACAAGTGACGCTCACTGTTTAGTTTGGACCTCACCATTAAAGCTGGGCCCAGCCGATGGTAGAGGAAGGTATGTAAATAACACACAAACAACACTTTCGTGACCTTTTGGTTTATCAAGACAAGTGTGTAACACCGTCACAATTTAAAGTCATCGACGACATTCATTTTTTACAGCCTCATGAAACTTTGTTCGCGTACACCGTGTGTTCTACAATCGCATTTGGGAAGATGCTGGTATGGTGGTAGCTGCGTTGTTGTAGAGTGGTTGGTGATCAGTTTTCGTTGGTTCAAAGATGGATGGCTGATTGGAAATTCAATTCACGTTATGCACGTTCTTCGTATTCTTCTCTTTTTTCTCTCCTGTAATACTCGATACAGGTATGCAGAGCTTAGCTTTTTTCCTTGTTTAGAGTTGACTTTAGGAACTTTTCCAATTGTCCACTACCATACCGCGTATATCGTTTTAAATTCTCCTCTTTTGTTGTACACTTTTGACTGTAGTTGTCTTCTCTTTTTGCTGGGTTGTTGATGATGATGGATGAATAAGAGACGGGTGAGCTCAGCAGAAAATAATTTTTACGTACTCTAATGGAATATAAAAATTGTATGGACTTGGGTCTATCTTGTCTGGCTGGGATGGTCGGTTTAACCCTTTACAGTTTATGGCATCATCGTCCAATGCTTGGAGTGCGGATGCATAGATAAATGAGGGAGTCTTGATGAGCTTGCTGATGTGATGGCATATTTTTACATTTTCACAGGTCGCAGCGGTAGTTACTGTCGTGTGCCTGATGAGAAAAAACAAAATAAAATCAATACGGTAAACTGAGCTGAGGCATTTAAATTTTAAATTCCAATGCATATATTCTTGTGTATGCACGCATACTACAAATGTTGAATGTACACCCACGAATAAGCATGTGGGATTTTACAACAAGCTATATTTCAATTTTTACTGGGTGCATGTTGGAATGCTTAAAATGCAAAGGAGCAAGGGACGCCAAAAGAATCTACTCGCTACTTCTCAACATTATTATGAAGTTCAGGAGAATGATGATGTCGCGCTGGGAAAATTTCGTTGTTAGTCGGCATGTCCAATATTATTTTGAATGTAAGAACAAAAATGAACCATAAAATCAATGTAAATTGATATTTTGCTTCATAAATTAATGGGTTATGAAATGGAATATGAGCGGTGAGCCACAGAGTCGTTAAAGCAATACCTGAATACTAAAACATCCCTTAATATTTTCGGAGATAGTGTAGTGACAATACCAAAGGTAATTTATGACTTTAATTGTGTATTCTGTTTAAAAGTACAGAGATGAACACACTGCGTGATTCACCAATTAGGTATACATTTTTGTACGCAGAAATAAAGGAATACCTGAATATCTCTACCTATGAGTTAATGAAACAAATAAATAAGTAATCTGTGACGATGTGAGTATTTTTAACATTTTAAGAGTCGCACATGCTATAACGCAACAAAATAGGATGCTACAACAGTACTAGTTTTTATATGATGAATATACATCAGCAAGTACCAATAATTACAGTCGAGCATGAAGTGGCATAATATTCTTTAATATGTTCCCTATACAACTTTTTAGTCATACTTCATAGTCGTCGTGCTTCGAACATATAAAAATACACACGTAGTTAACACAATACTACTTTTTTACTCAAAGTCAAAAGTGTGTAATAGACTGTTGTGTGATGAGAGTGAATTCAAAGGTGCTTCGCTGCACCTTAAGCGTTATAATTATTATAATTATTATTATGAATTGCTAACTAATAAACGTAGATTTAAATAACGACGACTATAAGTATTGTAGATACATAACTCACGCATTTTTACCCACGTGTTCAGTGTTGATGAGTTAATGTCAATTATGTTGTTGGCTCGTTGGCTGACACAATAACCAACCGACACCTTATTAATACCTTATTACACGCTTGCGACTGCTACAAAAGGCACTTGTTTTTTGTTACAACAAAGCATAAAGATGGGAGAGAAGTGTCTTGTGCATACAAATGTATGCAGAATTAAGTATTGCAATGTCATTTCCATGTTTCTCAGTTATTTTTTAAACTCATAACAAGCAGAATACGTATAAACGACCGTCTGCGATCGGTATGCCATGCACCCCTACGCGATGCAAGGTGGTTTAATCATAAATATTATAGTTCTTCCTTATTTTGCGAACCTTGAGAATCAAAAAATGTGTGGTGCACCTACTTTTTAACGAATGCTTACCTAATCTTTGTGCAAATTAAAGACTATTAATGACAATTTAATGTAAACATCCTCACGCTCTACATTCACTATTGTTATTAAAATGAATATAGAGGAGAGTTGTTATGCTGTTAATTGAAATTACATAGAGATTAATTGAATTGCAAATGACAGCGCTGCTACGAAGAACGATGTTAGAATTGGGGAAAATTCCTTGAAAAATGCACCCTCCATTTATTTGATCCTAAAGTATCTTTCCTCAGGTTTATCTTCCACCTGGTTATAATAACCTTCTCCGAGTTAATTGTTCAGAAAGTTGTTGAGGTTGATTCTTTGGTATTCATTCCTTGGTCATGCTCGTCAGTGCCTTCTAAAGCCACCTGTTGGTGTGTATTTATGCGAATAAATAAAACAAATTACCTATCTAGTTAGCTCTTAAATATTTTTATGATACCATAACCATGAAGAACTGTAGGTGATGGTTTTTTAAAGGAATTTCGACCTGTTTGACTTTCACTCATTTAACCACGCCAATAATTCCAGAAAATAGCCGGTTGTTGTAAATTTCCTTTCCACAAAATGATTCGTAGTCAATTATCATTGATTTTTTCTGAAACCCCAAATTTTTACGACTGCCAGCAATAGCGTATAATGTGCATACCTATGCGTGTATCCACGTCTCGTTCCTTTATGATGTGCAAAAAGCGTCGTTTTTAAAAAGCGAAAACAAAATGTGAAACTTGTCAGTAGTGTGTACCAGAAGTAAAAAATGCGGCTTGTATTTGTACTCATTAGTGTGCCCTGTGTACGAACATCGAGAGTGAAGTGGTATACCTACCTACTACCTACCTACACAAAAACACAACAGCATCTCCGCCATATGGTGAAGCAGGTATTACCTTAACAAATCATGGAACGGGGTGAGCAAAACCACGAAGTTTTTGAGCCACCTTCGTTCGTCAAACTATCACCGTCAACAAAAAGTCTTGAAGGAATTTTATTATTTTTTTTGCAGCTTGCTGTTTTTAAAGGTTAAATCGTGTGGGCCCTAAGGAGATAGATATGTACGTAGTTGTCCGACTCAAAAATGGTTTTTCAAATTATCAGTCACAAATGGTCAAAAAAATCAAGTAGGTATACACCATTCACTCACTATCTGGTGAAGTGGGGTCTCGTCTAGTGTCTTTATAGTGGCTATTTTAAAAAGCAGGAGCAAGAGAATAAAGTTGCGTTGAGTGTAGTATCCCTGCAAATGAGATAGGAAGAATGCCGTCATTATTGCCAATGTATATACCACCAACGTCATGGTGTTAGGCAGCCTCATTCACGAGCAGACACCAGAATTCAATCAGACAGCAATTAAAACAGTCAATTTCTCCTCACCGAATAAAAAGAGAAAGATTTACATTGTACTAGAGCAGTAAATCAACCAGCAACAAACGAACAAGGAGAGTGTATAAAAGACGCAAAAAACTCCAACAGAGAGCCCATCAATAAAGCAGGTCTGCAATTCTTTTCAGCTTTTATACGTTCAATTCAGCACTTTGTTACAAGGCTGCACATGCATAGCAAGCTGAACTAACCAAGTCCTCTCTGTCAGTCCAACGCACTTGTAATAATAATACTTTAGCCTTCCGTAAATGAGTTTTAAACGCGGTATAAATCTCTGCGGTAAATAAATACGTGATAGGACCCAGCAGCAGCACCACCAACAACATTAGCGTTCCCTTTTTATTGTTTTGTTTAACAATTCACATGACACTTTACACGTTACTGTGATCAATACCTTTGCGTTCTCCAATTACATGGGATTTGTTAGAATTGGATCCAAATGAACGAACTTTTACCTAATCGTATGTACATGTGCACGTATTATCTTACACGCGGAGCCCTAACAAGTACAAATAAAATATTATAAACCTGCTGTAATTATGAGGATATCATAATAGCTGAAAGTGCACAGTCTATTCTGCTAAGTTTGATAGGCGGTTTTGTGTGCATCTCAAAGGGATTCATGCGTACAGTCTAATGTCAAAATCATTTTGTCTGCCATCACCCTTGGGGATTGACCGATTTCACTGCAAATCAATAAGGTTCATAAGATATTTCCAAGGAATTGTAATACAAAGTTTGACGGTCAATGACTTAGAACCGGTCAACTCATTTGGAAAACATGCGTACGCAGACAGACGACAAACTCGATTATATCATTGTTTGCTGAAATGTTTTCACGTATTAACAACAAACGCAACACACAAACAAACAAGCATGCACACAAACTTGAGTTTTAAAAGTGAACAAGTGAAAACAGGTAATCAACGAAATGAACTAACATGGCTATAAGTACGCTAGCAAGCCAAATAATGTGCAAAATATTTTCTTTAATATAACGAACGACTTTGATTATAAGAATAGTTTTTTTGTCCAACTACATCATAACACAATATTCTGCACTTGCGTATTTACATGTTAATCATTCTAAATTCACAAAATTGTGTATCTGCTGGTTTTTTATTGTCTCGAAGCGATGTTGGATGTATTTCTGTACCTATCGTTTGGCACAACTCCATTATTAATTGCATTCTATGAACCATCAATATTGAATTTTACCACTCACCTAATAAAGTTTGCATTTAAGGACCAGGGACACACAGTTATAATTCTTAATTAGGATATCAATGCCCTTCTCTCTTTTCATCAAATTCTGTAACAGAGAGCTAAAAATTGAAAACGTCCCAGAAAAATCTTCTTTACGCATGAATGCTTACCATTTGTTTTCTGTAATGAGCAATTCTATACCTATACGGATAAAAGCAGCATGCACGAATGAATGTAGTAAAACATTTATGATGTACGTACGCCAATAGGTAAAAAAAAATATTTATAAAATATGTATACTATACCTACTCACCAGCAGTATAAACTACTAATAAGCTTAAAAAATCCATCAATCAAATCAAATTAACTTTTGGCTTCTCAATCTTCGAATATACCTAAAATGCAAATGTAAGCTTTTACTTATTATTAGATTAGCAAATAACGTGCTGTTGGTGTGCACTCATTGAGAATGCAAGTGAAAAGTCCACAAAAAGTTGGCACACAATGTGTACTGTTACATTCTCGTTACATGATGCGTGCATTACGTAGGATGCCTATTGAAATTTAGGACTACTGTTATTACTTATTATTATCATAGTATCTTTCTATTAGAAGTACGCAAAAACTGAAATTCTAGCTCGCACTTTTGCTTAAGTATTTTAGTAAACAAGGCACTTGCGTAGGTATTTTAAAGTTATCAATTTCAATTTACAGCGCTATTTTAAGTAGCCACTCTTCTGGGTCTTGAGCATCTCTCTCTATTTATCAGTTGTATTTTCGTTTGCGTAATATTATATTCATGGGCACTTTTACTACAACGCAAATTTTAAAATTCATCCCCTGCGGATTGAAGGCAGTTGAGGTGAGTTGAAGCGAGTTGAAGTATCAAAGGGAAACTTTTATTCGCAGAAGAAGAATATGTGAACTGAGGAATAAATTCAAAGAGAGTGAATTTTTCTATAATTTTATACGTGTTCCGCCCATATATTCAGCGCACATCTTTTATACCTATTGACTACATAAACATGATTTTGTAATGTCGAAAACAAAAAAAACACAGTAAATGTAAAATATCTTTAGGCATTGGCGGTACACAGACAAAAACATGCAACTCCCGATGCCTAATAGAATGTGCAGGCGGAGTTCATTGCTTGTTTTATTTTTAAAAGAACTGGGGGCTTACTCTAATTTTACAATACATAATAAGAAGCAAGACTATGAACTGCCATCAATGAAAGAAAAGTGTGTTTTTGCCCTTGAACCAAAATAGGAAGCAGAACAGTACAAAGAAAATCTATCCTCGTAGAAAATTGGAAGGAGATATGCCGATATTGTCGTTAGATGTTACTGTATCAATAAAATAGGAAATTAAAATTGTCTAACGTTGTGTCAATTCAGCCGACTTCGTGTAAAATGAACATTTAGCGTAAATATGCCTATGTGCCGTTGCCCCAAACGGATCGAATTAAGGTACCTTGCTGCGGCTTAGTGTTGGTAGGTATTTTCAATCTGGCATGGAGTACCAACTGATTGTCTGCCTAAGGTAGGTAATAATATAATGATGAAAAAGGGTAGGATCAAGTTTTTTGAAAGGGAAAACTGTTTCAAATATAATAATCGCGGTATTTTTATTACTATCTCATTCCGTATATGGACGAGCAGACGGGTTGCAAAATGATCTGTGCGCTGATATAGGCATATCCGCGCTATTTTTTCTCGTCGCCCGCATATTCGTCTGGTATTAAAAGCGTATAATTCTATTGTATGGTGAGATTTTTTCGACTGAAGGAGTATACCAATCAAAAAAATCACTGTTGTTGTATCCCACATAATATTTATGTCTATAAATACCGAAATCATTGTAATCACAAAAAATGGGCAAAAGAGTCAATCACTTTTGCCAAAGGAATGTTACGTTAAATCATGTGATGGAATCTTTTTTTCTCAAAAGCCTCATATCTCGAGAAGGTACATACGTTTACACACTCCGCAAGTCACGTAGTACTCGATGTGTCGATTAGAATGCGAGAAAAATATAAATACGTCTTGGTGGTGGTGCGCTTTCCAATCTTGGCATTTTTTAAGTAAACGGTGTACCTGTTGATTGACCTGTCAGTCTTTTTACTCTCGTAAATAAGTTGTTTACCTCAATAAAATGATGCCTACATTTAATGGTGCAGATGACAGCAGAGCAGCAGTGATTTGACGTTGTCCTGAGTTAGTACTCACGACTACACCATGTACTTGTTAAATACTTGTTTTAATGTCATTTTAAAGTAGAGACCTGGAATCAACTGATTTTAGGGATTTTGCACAGAATAAATTACACTTTACACTAGAACTCCTCCGTTTAACTGATATTCATTTTATGCTTCCTGTTTAGCCTTTACCGTTTTCCCTGCAAAAAGTTATGTTACTATTATACGAACCATTGCTGCTGCCACCGCATCCATCCCACCCAATTTCTTATCTGATAGATCGTTCATCACTACCATCATCATTATATGCATTCCTGCGTAAAAATATACCAAAACTTCCACTTGTACTTCCTAGGTATCTGCATATAATAATACAGGTAACACAAAAACCAGACCTTTATCACAGATGATATATAGTGTAGTGTGCGGAAAGGAGACCACACCACATCCACTAGGTAAAACAATCTCCATTTCTATTTACCTCCGCTATAATAGTTTTGTTGCTAAAATATGGATAAAAAATCCGCTACCCCAAATACCACACTCGTACATTCCGAGTAATTAGGTAAAAAAAATAATGTTTTTTTTTACTTCGGTACGTTCTCTCTAAAATACATTTAACTTCATACAACTTCCATCCCATTCTACTTTAAATACGTGCTCTCTTCTTCCTGTTAAAATCTTCATAAAACCTGTTCATCTTAACAGTAGTCCATGCCAAATTTGAAGAAAAAATAAGAAAAGCAAATTTTCCTTAATATGTTTTTATATTGCGCTGTGCATGTGTCACAGCAAACCCATAAGGTCTGCGGAATCCTTCGTTTTTAAATTGTTTCTGATGCTGCTGATAGCTAGGGTGTGCGACAATGCAGCGTTGTTAAAATGTAAAACAAAATGCAATACTGCGTAAAAAGAAAGGAGGGGCAATGAGCGATGGGGATGCTGTAGTATGGTTAATAGCTGTCTACTAACTTCACATATATAGTGACAGGAATGAACATCGGCATGCAAAAACTGACACCACATAATGCAGTCACAGTCAGTCGTGAGGTGAACCGAGCTCCGCTGTTCCTTACTATTTATGCCTGTTTGTGGTTTGGGAATGCGGTTTAACTTGAGCTGTAAAAGAGATGTGTATTTGTGTTGCGGTGCCGAAAATGATATTGAGTGCCGAGATTTGTTTGATGAATGGAGTGAGAGATAAAAGTTTTTTTGTTTTTTAAATCGTCTAAATTACTTGCAGTAGAGAGGAAAATTTGTGTAACAAATAGGAAGTGCAAATGTGTGGATGCATACTTAAAAATGCAACTTACCACAACACTGCAATGCAGTAAGATCTCATGTGCGAATTGTAAAGACGTTGTGCTCATCAGAAGTTGCACAGTTATGTAGTAGCGATTTTGTCTATGCACTGCCCACACTGCCCAGTTGTTTTACATTTTGTGAATAAGTTATTACTATACAATACTAATTGGCAACATATCGGTTAGCATATCACAAATAAATGATCGAGAAAAAACATCACAACACAATAGAATGTATATTTTACCGACTTTTTGCACTAAAATCCAAAATGTACGAATATAATAAAAGAAGTTAAATTCCAGTCTTAAAAATACTAATTATTATTATTATACCTATGTAGGTACAAATAATTACTGACAACTCGCCAATTTAGTTTTAAATGCTTCGTATGATACTATTATTAAGCAGAAAAGTCAAAAATACAAAAAAGTGAGAAAAAAAATGTTTAAAATAAAATCTGCAGAGCTGTAAAAGACAAATTATAGTAAACTGTAGTTAAAATATAAAAGTAAAATGTCTATCTGCATATTGCACATATGAGGCAGGGACATCGTAATGTCTGTAAAAAGTCGATCAAATAATATTATTTTGCGACGGAAGATTATTGAACCCAACGCAGTTACTTTTTGATGGCCTACCACAACAATAAACACAAAATATTGCGTAAAGATTTATGTAATATGCTATGAGTGTATTACGTTAATGAATTCAAACGAACGGTAATAAAGCTTCAAATTGTAGAAACAAAGAAGGCAGCATTTTAATTTTTTTTGCTTAGTTAGTTTAAACTTAAACCCCTCTCAACTTGAAACATTATTTATACTTTATTTTTCGAAAATTCGGAAGCATCAATAATGTGAAGGGTGCGGGGTGGTCAAATTCCCAAGATAACACTCAGAGAAAATTTGAGTATAGGTGTGTATTCGTTTATTAACACACCAATATTAAGTATGCAAAAAATGTAGTTCTATATTGAGACGGATACCACCTGACGAGGTACAGGTTTGAGTCAATCAATTAATTTTTTGCTAACTTGCTAAAAAATTGGTGCGTTTTTTGCTTTGTGTTCTTCTTCAAGCCATCAATATTTGATGGATTTTTTATGTCGATTTCACGATGAGTGTAAAAATGTTTGTGAAAAAATCCCGCCGTCAATAATTGTACCATTCGATTGCAAGTTTTTAATGTGTTGTGTAACATATTTATGACACATTTTTTTAAAAATCTCTGACAGACTATTTTTGTCCATTCAGACATTTGACAGGTGCCGCGCTAAAAACAAGTCTGATGAGATATAAGGGAATTGATTGTAGTCACTATCTAGACACCCTTCATCGTCGCCTCTCTTTGATTTCATTTTGGGAGGGTGCTTGGAAATTTCATTTTCCTCGGTAGACTGCATGCAAAAAGATTGAGAATGAGATAGTTACGTTCATTATTGAAGCTCATCTTTATCAAAAATGCATTATTTTTTTTATTACCCCTTCCCCTGTGCTAATAATTATTTGTACACAATGTTGCAATGTACACGCTGTGCATAATATAATTCGGAAAGGATTAAGACTTGTAACTTTTAAAAACGTTATCTACAGAATTAAATACCTGTAACAGAATATGTAATGCACAATCAGAGTATAATGTGTGCGTGCTTTGTGTATAGACTATTAGTTGGATGAAATCGAGTAGCTATGTGGTGTCGGTGTCTCCTTAATTAAATGTGCTCGCATGTAGGTATGCATGTAATATGTATACGTACATGTTGTGTATCTACGTGTGCGAGAATATGAGTAATTCGTCTTTCTAAAAACAAATTTTATAGAAAATACATCACAGGCGTGGCAGGTTTGGGTATTTATAGTGTAATAATAGTCACAGTGCAACGTAATAGATAACGCATTCATGTATACATATGTATATCAGTATATCAATGCGTTTATTGGTATAAACAAGCATTTGGGCACGTAAAACATTTATTTTCAGGTAGTTGATCCTATTTTCGTACATCGCTGTCTAAATGAGCGTACATTTTTAAAGCTGCAATAATAAATGCCTAATAACAGTAATATCTAGGTTATCAACAGAGCGCTATACCACACTTAAAGTTTAAAGCCAGTAATTTTCGTTTGTAATGTACTAATAATAATGCACAATGTACATAAAACGCCAGCAAAACTTTTCATCAGGATTTTTCACTTTTACCGTTTTATACACATTACAAATATGAGCGCCACAGCAGCGTACAATAAATAAACATTCACTTCATCGTATCATTACAAAGGGTTAAGTGGTTTTGCCAAGAAATAGTCAGGTTTATGCAACGCTTTTGCGTACTCTAGGGTGCGTAATAATAATAGCATAACTACATGTGTATCACATAATACGGTGAAAATAATAACACTCAAGGTTACGATGTGTGTGCTTAAGAGTATAACCGTTTGGTACTACACTATCCTATACACTGCGCTATTGTTATTGTGCGAGGAAAACATCATTAGTTTTCAGACAGTTACATATTTTTAAAATTGATTTCTTTGGCAAGCTAGTTTATTTTTGCTGCGTTTGCATGCTCTCCTGTTCTGAGTGTATATTCGAAACGAGAGGGGTGTGTCTTAAAACAGATACTTCTTTTCTTACAGAGGGAAGTTCTCAAATATCCACTGAGAGTGAAAATATGACTAGGCACGAAAATATAATTGTAGATGGACAGTCATTAAAATTTGTAATATGTTAGAGTTGGTAAAGAGGGATATGAGAGGGATTACAGTGGCTGTAGACTCACAGGTGTCTATATTAAATATTAAATTACATGAAACTGTATCATGCAAAAAGCTACATTATTACAAACATCAGAGCTCCTCAGCAAATCTGCACGCAAAACAACGACGAAGTAAAAATCAAAATCATCTTTCGAGCGAGCGCAAGCATTGTAGAGTTTACGACGACTACTTCATTTTCGATTTTAATAGATTTATCCTTCACTTAATTTATTTGTTACAATGTATATAACCAGTACATCATAAGGTGGATGGGATTGGAAAAGGTGGAATTATTATTAATTAATGAGCTGAGCTTTTACTTCTGTCATGATATATTATGCTCTTATTGGCTATTTCAATAAAACTTCTCGTGGGTAGTGAGCTTTGAAATTTGTATGAGCACTTTCATATTTCGGACAGTCAAGTTCGTTTCCTAATCTCGACAGAAAGAACGGACATTTATGTAGGTTCTTGAAATGATATTTTACAATAGGATCAGTACACAATCTTTAAAAAAATAATTTTGCCGTAGGTGAAATATTGAATATTGCTTTTAATCTATGCACTAAAATTTTGACATTAATCAATTCTTTTAAATGTTTGATATTAAAATCAAGCCCGTAAGTAACTAAAAGTATTTGCAACATCTTGTTCTCGTCATTTTTATTCAATGAAAAATGAATTTACTGTCGTCTTTAAAAATCTGTATTTTACAATTCCGTGTGTATAATAATCCTTACGTTTCATCATTCATAGATGTCATAATCACATGATCCTTTTCCCCAAAAACCAGCCATTTTTCATTTTCATCTTCGCCAGCCCTGTAATTTCATCATCAGAATCTTTCCCCAACGACAGTAAGAAGATATTTCATAATGGCGTGGCCATGTATTGATTTTCATTTCTACATATTCCTAACCACATAGAGTGCTTGCACTTGTACGGTACATTAAGTGCGTAAAAATAAGAATGCTCGGCATTACCACAGTATACATTACAGAATGGTAAAACCGTGGAACCCTGAATAAACTTGCAAATACCACCAATTGCTCTCCCAGTAAATACTGGGATCAACGGTTGTAAAATTATGGGAAATAAATCCCTGCTCGCTTGTTTAGAGACATGCATGCACACAGCTAAAAAATTGTTTTATTTTGCATATTTATTCCAGTAAAAACCTGAATTATGTGATACGCAAAAAATTCCACAATTAGCTATAGGCAAGGCACTATTACCGATATACATATTTTGTTTTGGTACAGAAAGGTATGCTACAGGTTTTTGCATTGAAACATTAATTCATCATTAAATAAAACCGGATGCTCTCGTGTGATGATGATGATGATGTTGATGACCAGCAGGTTCATATTGTAAGCATTTTAAACCAAACAATATTCTCCGCGTGCACAGTTTCTCTATACACCTCAGAGTTTAAAAAAATAAAATGACAAAAAAATTACTCCATTGCTTGCTGGTGATATTCTAGCATTTCAGCTTGTCATTGCGCTGCACTTGTTACCAAATCAGATTTTTTCCCTCTTGTGTTTGTTTTCATGCTGCATAATTGAAATAGAACAACGGAAGTAATCAACATGCCGATGGAATGCAGGTTGTTGTTTACCACACAACTTTTTCGTACACAAATACTTTATTCATTTGCAAAAAAACGTACACTATAAAGTCTACAAACCCCCGTACCTACAAAAGTACACATGCAAAAAGGCTTGAGTTTGTCAAAATTTACTTTAAAAATTAGGTACGCTGAGCAATTGCGTAGGAAATCTCACAGTATACGTTTTCCTTTATCAAGTCTTGCCACTTGAACTATATGTATGTCATCTCACGAGCATCAAGCACCTAAATCAAAACGTCTACTACGCTGAAGCACATAATGAACACATGCCATAAATACGCAAACAAAACGCCAGGTTTTTTCCGTTGAGTTTGCTTGTACATGTGATAAATTTTGCTGCAATGGATACTAGTATTATGTTCCACACGGATACGTGTGATTATACATACCCGTTTCTGGTGAAAGAAGCTGTTTCTGAATAAGAAGTGTATATGATGAGAAAACAGGCAGCAGCATGACATAACCACTTGCTTGATTTGATTACTGACGAAAGTTACAAACTACATGGTGCAAAAGGATTCGGGAGAATGCTTAATTGATCAACTAACGAACACATTATTTTTCAAGCGGACCTCACGCAACGATAGATCAACGTTACAAACCTACCCATATGTATATGGATAGGGAGAAGAAGTGCCAACAATTTTTTATTTCACATTCGCATAAGGTGCAGTACATATACTGTGAAAGAAGTATTTAGATGTTATACTATACTATGGTTGAATTTCTGCTCTTTGAAGACGTTTGGTGATAATTTGATTGTTTGCCACTTAATTTGAAGTTTAAATGAAAAACTCGTACTCGTATACCACCTTCTTGGGAGCTGTCAGGCTACGCTTGCTTTCGTATTTGCAACTCTTTCCTTTACAACGT
>JAHZNE010003440.1:0-40953 GCA_027744055.1 Callyntrura sp. NNG-2020
CTGTTGTTGCTACAGAGAGAGAGAGAGAGAGAGAGAGAGAGAGAGAGAAAAAAAGAGAGAATAGTTATAAGTGATGGAATGACAACGGCACTGGCGAAAAAGCGTTTCCTCTAGCTGTATCTAGTATTTATTCGTAATTCTTGAATAATAAATAGAGTAAAAGGGAAAGGAGAAAAGTTGTTGAAATGATAATTGATCCATTTTGGGTGGAAAAATGGATTCTATCCAAGCAGCACTGGATTTTGATGATGGTGATGACGGTGATGGTAATGCTTACCGCTGACGTCTTTTCTCCTCTCTCTCTCTCTCTCTCTCTCTCTTTCCCTCTCTCCAGAACGACGTTTTTTCTGTTTGAGTAAATATACGCTGCTTGGTTGTTTGTTGAATGTTGAATGAGGTTGGAGAAAGTTTTTCCGTTTTTCGCATGGGCTCTTCTGCTGTTGCTACTTTTATGAAAGGTGTCAAAAAATCCATTGAATACGCAACATTCTTACAAAAGTCTCAATTCAATTTTACTGCACCAACATGATTCCCAACTCACAACTGTGATGGTAAAATGTTGTACTATTATTATTTTGCTACGTGCTAAATACCAAATACAATGAATACAAAGTAACATTTTTGGACCAGTGTGGTACGTTGTCCAAAAAAGCATCAGGTGAAAAAGTTAAAATGGTAGAATGGGTCGACTCATTATGTGAACAAGTTTTCTCTTTTTCACGGTGGCTCGGTTTGAAAATAATAAAAGAAAAGGAACACTTTTGGTTTTTCTGCTGTCCACGGTGGGGAGCGAGATAATTATAAAACTTCTTGTAGAGGCGTACGACGAGAACCGAGTTTACTTGAACCTCCCCATAAACGTAACCACGACTTGCCCGTAGGCAGCTTTAACATAAACAATAATGTAACCTGAAATGGTTAAAGAAATGAAGTAGTTTTCATCTATTTATCTTTTCCGCCGACGATGTGCTAAAATATCAAATGTTCTTGCCAATGTCCAGCTGGGAAGGAAGCTGTTAAAGGAAAAAATACACATTTTCGAGAGGATCCGATTCTCAATGTATATGACTTTTATTAGCATCAAATATGACCAAATGAAGTGATCGTATTGCATTGAATGTGTGCCATCATCACTATCATACGGACACACGGTGAGGGTTTTACTTGTGCATATAAAATCAGGATTCTTAAGTACTCTCTTACGTAAAGCTTGATAGCAGCAACTTGAGTAAGCTCAAGTGTGGGCGGAGGAAATCAGTGTAACACAATATTTGGCATATTATTGGGCACATATAATAAATTTATTATTGTGCCTTGTGCTCTACACAACAGCAAGAAAAGCCTGAAAAAGAAAGCCACGTCATTGCCAAAACTTTTGGAGAGTTATGAAAAGCCTACGAAAGAAACAGAGATGAGGCAGGGGGAAGGACTCTACACTGTCTGTCTTTAACTCCTTACTACTATATACAAGTATAATAATATTTAAATCGCAAAATCTTGTCGTCGTCACCCCTACCACAACGTGGGAAATGCCATAACTATGGAAAAAGATAATGCATAAACTATAAGGTTTCCTTTCTTTCTCTCTGCCCATTTTACCCCGAGTTGCTCGTAAAGCATTGGCAACACTCTGTTTTCTACTTTTATTTTTCTAAAAATGGTCGTTTATCTTTTGTAGTCGCTATCCTTCTCATTCTTTCTCGTCATACCCCAAAGCAGTAGGAGTAGGAAGGAAGGAAGGAAAGGATAATACACTGTGTAATACAACAAAATAATAATAAAGATGTGTATCACATCCGAAATGCTATGCTTTAGAGGAAAGGCAGGAGAGAAAGAGAAATGGAGGGAGAGAGATAAAGGGAGAGCTAGCACTTTGCTAAAACTAGCGTGTGTTCCAGAGAAAATACTATTACCAACGGGTTTCTTTACTTTTGCACATCTTGCAACAATGTCGTATATGCATATATCTTTTAACGGTCCGAGAACCTGTAACCGTGTCTATGGATGTACGTTCTTTTCCTCGTAGAGTGAAGTGAATATGTACATGCATGCATGTAGGTATGTGAAGAATGAAATGATGGTAAACAGAAAGAGTTTCATTCATGACTGTGTTCGGTCGTCGTAGGTCCTTTGACGTCACTCTGGGAGATAACAAAAATGGAGGGTCCTTGTACAACAATATTTTATATGTGCCATAAAATATGAGCATAAAATGGGTAGCATGTATAACGAGTGGCTCAAAGGATGTGTATACCTTATAAGCAAGTTGGTTTTTGCACATCGGCATTTTATGCATTATGTGGATATCTCCGAAATTCGGCACACCAGTAGTACCCCCGCCATACTCCGTGCTCCTGTAGTCACATGCAGAAATTCATTCATTCATACTCCATACTGAAGCTTTTAGTATTCGATTTCTCTAGAAATGCAAAATTTATCTGTTCCTATTTTCCTCTTCTCATCATCATCGCCTTCGTCATCATCCCCACCACCACCTTTTCGAGGTGTGGACAGGTGTTTTGCACTTTTTTCATTCATTCATGCATTTTCTTCCAACGTTACCTATAAGCTTGAGAAAGAAATAAGAGAAGGAAAGGGGGTTATAGCCGGGGCTCTCCTCAACCTGTTTGCACATCGTATTTTGCAAATTGCCCCACAAGTACTACACTACTGCAGGCATAACTAACTCTTCCCCGTCTGCTGTTACTACTTGCGACGACGAAGACGACGAAAAAGGCCTGTGTGTATCCTGTATATTTATGGTAGCAGAGATACATTTTCCAAGAGCCCGGGTGCCTTTCTATATAGAAATGCAGTCTGTTTTAGTGCAAGGGTGATGACTGCTACTATACTCCCTCAAGTCGCTACCAACTGTCCATTTATACATGCACGTCTATTTTTAGAATAACGGGTAGCCCTATACAACCCGTTTGTTAGGTTTCGTTTCGCTGATCAAGGTGAAAGTACCTCTCTCATTTTCGGCAAAACACACGGTACGCTTCACTGTTATATGTATATATCTCTCTCCTACTAATATAGTGAGATTATATGATGACATGATGAGTTCAACAAGGCAGTAACGGCGAGGCGCAACACACGGCCCTAATACACAAGGAGGGGTAGTTGTAGTGTTGCTAGCGTCGGCGGAACTGCTGAAGGAGTATAATGGTAAAAGTTGAAGGTATCATGTTATCCCATCCGATTCAATCCAACTCCTCTTTATATAAACAAGGGCTTATGGATACATAAAAATGCAATTTTTACACGGCAGATCACATAATATGTGATAGGCGGTAGCTAAACCATATTACTAAAAACAACAACCTAGTAGAGCCCCTTTGTTTTTTTTCGTGAGTACTTTTTTCCTCGGCGTTCTTTAAGAAAAAATCGGATTGAGACACATTAGTCAGAAGAACAACGTCGTTGTCGTCATCTTTACTTTTAAATCCTCGTTTCCACTGCAGACATGGATGTAATTCCCTCTACTAGAAAAAAAGTTAGTCCCTATCCGCCACGCCAGTATGATTTTTACTGGGGATATGCTATGCTTGTCGTAACGAGAGCGAGGGAGAGAGAGAGACAAGAAAAACTAGTTCAACTTGGCAAAGAGTTTGAGTTTTCTGTGAGAATGGAAAATGAAGTTGTTTGTTGGACCACACTGTGATGCTTGCATGTATGTGTGTGTGTGTCTGTGTGCAGTTACAGTAAAGGCAATAGAGAGAAATATATTGAGCTGTCAAAGTTTGTGTCACCCCAATTTCTCGTCTTATTCAACGAAACACTTCACAACGCTCAACCACAAGTTTTGCCACCTCCATATTCATAGCATCATCACCGAAACGCCATTATAAAGCTGGAGAGAGAGAGAGAAAGAAACGCAATGTTTCAATGTTTCCTCTAGTAACGTTCTGTGGTATTCAGGATGATGAAAACGCAAAGTTGTACTTTTATATTCACATGCATATTATTTTTTCACCAGCGATAGTTTTCTTAAATATACACACGCATTAATATTATTTATGATCAACTCGCACATGTAGACATGTTAAGCTTGTTATTGTATATATGCATCTTTCTATATTTAGGCATTCTGTTCCGCGTTCATCCACTAAAGAAACATGAAAAAATGTTCTTTCTTGGATTAAAAAAACAATTTTTGCCTTTCCTGCATGTAGTAGTAGTCAAAAAAATTGACGGATATAGATCAATCAATGATTCAGGTTTTGACAATAAAGAGAGAAACGAGATTGATTGACTAAAAGATGATTGTATACATTTTTCCACAACTACAAGAAACTGCGGATGACTTGTCCGTCAGATAAAAGTACGTGGGCGGTAGGATGAAAGGCGTAGTTGTGGTAGATGTAGAATCATCTTTCACCTGAACAACTCAACAACAACTCGCACACAAATACTCAAACATACCGGACAAACGAGAAGGAGTAACGCCTAACAATAATTAGAAATTGCACTCGACTCGATTTTCTTTGCGGTGCATGCACAAAGAATATAGAAGGCATATTTTTTTCCTTTCCGAGTAAAAATTTGAATAAATAGACATTTATCGTGACAAATCAGCAGCAGCCAAACATCAGCAGAGGAAAAACAAAGGGGAAATGTTCGACCCAGAGAAAAGAGAGAGAGATGTGCTCGCCAATCGTAAAAGTAAAAATATCCGTTGTTTAGTTGCTTAATGCCTTTTTAGGTTGTTGTACGCTGCTGTTGTTGGTGGCGATGGCGACTATAAAGGTTTTCAGAGAGTATTTTGGTTCCTTATCGATTTATGATGATCATGATGATTATTGTGTGTGTTAGTGTTGTTTTTTCACTATTTTGACGGTACACACATACTTTCTTTTCTGCATGCATAACACACCTAGGAGAAGTTGTAGTAAATAGGAGTCTCGTCAGCGTCCAGAATATCATGCTACGACCATTAATATTGGGAGTGAGCGTGTATATATTTTTTACTGTTATTGGTACTATTGAAACTTGTACCAAGTTACTCCTCCCGTCTCCAGCTAGGAAAAGAAGCTAAAAATAGAAATCAGAATAAAAAAATATGTGTGTACATTTTCCATGCGTATGTACTGTACCATTGGTTTCGCTTCTATGGATAGATTTCCATGTAGAATCATATCGGAACAAGAACAACAACGCCAGCAAAAAAACAGAGAATGTGATGGAATTGTTTGACGAGGGATAAAACCTTAACATCGCATTCTATAAGAAAACAAAACTGGAAAGTAGTGCTGTGTCTACAATGTACATATTCCCAAACAATATATATCAATATACCCCGAGTTATGGTTCTATATCAGTAGTAACTTATCCTGTTGCCAAAAAAGTGAAAAGTCTACAAAAAAGAAAGTTTGTTGCGACTTTGTTGGATATGAATATGGACGGTTGACTTTGTTCTAATATATGTATATTTTCTACCACATGCATTGGTGCACACACAGAGTGAGACCAAAAGAAACAATAGAGTTTTGCAGAAGACATGTTGTGTGTACCTAACTATTTTTGTTTACAGAGAAAACAGCAACAGCATTTTTGTTCTCACAGAAAAATAAATGTAATAGTCCACAGAGGGAGTACAGAATGACGATGATCGCATCGTTTTTTTTAAAGATCACGACGGGCATTTTAAACGATTAAGTAGTATGGCCTGCCTGCACGGCTGTAGATTTGTAAGTTGTGCAGTAGTAGTCAAAAGTTTATCTCTGATGGACGATTACGAGAGAAAGAAGTGGCTCCTGAGAGGAGTACGATGGCTTATGTGAATTTTATAGGAATATTAATGGAGATTTATTCGATTTTTAGTACATCGGGTTTAAAAACGATGATAATGTACTGCATAAATTTATTTGGAATTCAAGCAAGCAATCGGTCGTGCATGTCGTGTCGATACATCTGGCTATGACGTATTTGAATTGACGATGCTAACGAGAATTTCAAGTACCATGAAACGGAAAGTATTTGTGCAAACGACTTGATCTATTCCTCTAGTAAATTTATTGGAGTTTTTGTTCTCTCTGAAAAAGTTTAAAGTAATGCAGTAATGCAAGTCTTGGGTATTGACAGAAATTTCGTCAATACTCGAGAATTTCAGCACGAGATTAAATATTTATTGTGATGAAATGCCAAAGAGGATGTTCCAATCTCTAAACTAGAATGGAGCAATACAAACGGAAAAATAAATAAATTATTGCATGATGAGGGATGCTACAAGCCGAAACAATTTTTTTTCAATCTCATATCCTGCTGTCGTTTGAAGCTAAATATAGAACAAAATGCAAATGACATGATAAAAGGAACTGTCGGTTTCCAGAAATTAGTAGCGTAGAAATATCCGGACCGTAAACTTTTCCATAAAAATGGGAAATGATGATATGCTAATACACATTGCTTATAGTGTAAATATAGTATCAACGTAGATATGTATTTACTACTAAGCATGTGAGATACATGACAATAAAGTATTTCGGATAGATAACACCATAGTCAAAACTACAGGTTTAAATATTCTTTCGTATGCTTTTAATGCGCAAAAGTAAGTACAATGAATGGCAGTACAAAAATTGGAAAGGATAACTAGGCAAGCCGATTAGGGGACATTGAAGAACATTATGTGATGTGACCATGTAATTGATTGTTGACCATGTGAAAAAGAAAGTGGCAAAATTAATTGGGGTTTTCCTCTCTCGCAATTTTGCACCAACGAATGATATATCGATTGCATAAATCAATAAACAAATGCGAAATTGAATTTTTAAAAAGACTAGATCTACCCAAAAAGTGGATATCGGAATGTTAAGTCACATAATACGCAAAATTATTTTTTCCTCGTTCCTTTGGCGGTCACCTTTCTCCGGTTCTCTTCGTACTTTAGTTGTTGTTTGAGAAAAAGAGTATTTTTCAAGTGATTTTGAATTGAGGAAAATTGCTCCTGTGATTTCGCCATGGATTTAACAGCACTGCAATAATAAACAGGAACAAAAATGGTTAATGGATATTCTTTGTTCACGTTACATCCCCTTTCGATATTATGTTATCATTACATGTATGAATTTTACCCTATGCTATAATCACAATCATAACATGTTCCTTGAAGTAACCGATACTGCGCTGCAAAGTCCGCTTTTTGTTTAATCATGTTTGGGACTTCTTTTCTTACATGTTCCTGCAGACCAAAAGAGCAAAACATATAAGGGGAAGAAATGCACCCCCAGATCAGCGATAGTTGTTCGTAGGAGTAAAAGACTCCCACACAAGGGGAGGTCCAGTTTCACCCAGGCAAGAGTAAACATGCATGCGGACAAATGGCGATAAAAACTTTCAAGCCTTAAGACCTTACCTGCAAACAATATAATGCGAGTGACGGCTCGTTCCCCATTATATATAGATTCTCTGATAATCTTCCCACGGCTGAAATTTAAGAAATAAAAAACAAACTGTTAGACATACACAATAACACAGTACTTGTTTGTAGAGAAATGCCAATTTTTTCTTTCTTTCTAGAATGTGGTATTTTTCTTGTAAAAATGAAAGTTAACGCAGAATACAAAATACATTTTATACTTTGCCAGTACGTTTCCATTTATGTGCAAGGATTAGCTTACTTAAAGTCTGATAAATGATGTGTCATAAATTATTCATATTTTTTAAAGAAATGGTAAATGGTTGCTATAGGCTAACAATGTGTAACTGTTTTGAGTGTTACATATACTGATGACTCGACTCAACACACATTTTCGGCATAGCTATTCAAAAGTAATTGTCAGGTCTGTGTGAAACAATACCTTTTCGACATTTTTCATCAGTTTCTGATGGAACCAACGCAGCTGCACTGCCAACAGCTGATGAAGATACGGTTGTGGTAGCAGCTGACGAGCATGAAGACGATCCGCTGCCTAGTGAAGGATTTCTTGGGAGTGGATGATGGCTCATTTTTGCAATTATGTGGCGACTATTTATTACTATTCCACACACATTCAATAATAGGAAACAAAATACAATAATTCAAACCGAGTAGGTTTCCAAAGATATACTTTAACTGCCTCCAAAGAGGCAACAGTTAAAATGTCAAGTGTCTTGTCCAGCCACACTGGGTTCCAGTTCCCGCAAGTGAAAACAAGAGAAAAGTTATACGGCCCAAAAGACACAAGGGAAGAAGGAACACAGCATTACTTTTACTTCTCTACTACACTGCTGTGCTGCTTGTTCCACCGTCACTGCTGACTGTTCTCCCGTATACCTGCTTGCTTTATAAAGATATGTCAAGTTTTGTTGTTGTTCACGACAACATTGCCGCTCGACTATGTTCGGCTCAGTTTTCGATGGCGTTACTAAGGGCAACCTTTGCTCACGTCAATGCTGTGCTGCAGTGTCCTACTACTCTAGACACAACCTCCAGCCAACCACACAACAGCAGAATAAAACCAAGCCGTCGTATACTGGGAGAGAACAAAGTTTAGTAGCTATGCTCTCTCTCCCCTCTCCCTCACTCTGCGTAGTCGTTCTCTTTCATTCATTCCACCTCCGCTCGTCCGCTCCTAGCAGCAGCAGTAGCAGTTGTAACTGTAACCAGTAGCTGCACATTGAATCCAGGGAACAACGACGACCAGCAACTTCTCCCCGTCGTATGACGACACAACGGTTTTCACTTTATGCTAAATTCAGTTGTGTTCGTCAGAAATGACTACACGCACAAGGAGCAAAGTGGCCCTTTAATATAATTCCAAGATAATAATTTAAGTTTCCACATTTTAGAACACGGTTTACCCCTTTCATCCTTGACTTGTCTGTTGTTGCTTGTTTTCATGTGTAGCAATATCAGGAAAAGGGAGGCAAAGGAAAAGTTTTCGTAACTGGGGAAACTACGTAAATGGGCAATCTAAAATAAAATAGGTTCAAAAAGTACCGCTGATGTAACACTAATGAATGCAGCGTCATTTTCCTCAAACTCCCCCGCTTTCTTGTTGATGTCATTCAAAGATATGCCATCATTCTTTTAGCAAGTAGTCGTAAGTTGGCACCTACCTAGGTGTATTATATTGGTACATATACTTCAGTGCTGGTTGTGTGTATGGTAGTTTTTTTTGTTTTTAATAGCTCCGCTTTCCCCTGTTATTATAGGTCTCAGGCCTTTGATATCAAAAGAGAAAATCGTAAAATTCCGGAAATAATGTTGTTTTCTCTACTAGAGTGTTCCATCCCAGACGTTACTGTGTTTTTTTCCTTCTCGCCGAAAATAGTTCCCAACATAATTTGCATACATATGGGTGCTAATGATAGCCTTTTCTTCATGTATCGTCGTCATCGCCGTTGTTATTATGATCGTGATCGTCGTTTTCGTCGTTGATGTTTACAACTAGTCGCGTATATCCCCGGACTGTAGTACTCCTAGGTTCCAAAAATTGTATTAAAATGTACGGGAGCATGGCTAGAAATAAAAATGCATACCTCAAGGAAAGTCGTAAATTCTCAAGATTGCCTCTATAAAAAGGGTACACCTCCGTCGTTAATTTTTAACGGGCCACCTTGTGACCGCCCACCCACGACAGGTGTAATGATCGCCTATGCTGACTTGTTCCTTTTCCTTCTCGTCCACTGCTACTCTACCACCACATATCATAACTTTTCACTGGAATACGTGTGTGCAGTAACCACTACCATAGGGAACAAAATTCCTCCCCTTGGTAGGCCGACATAAGGGGTTATTTAATAAACGGGCGTTTGTCATGAAAGTCTTGTTTCAGGGCATCTTTGCTTGTAAGTAAATGTATAAGAGGTGTACACACACATTATGTCTAGTTTTTGTCGTTGTTGTTAAAAAAAGGATATCATGGAAGAACGATATAATGAAAAAATAATAAGAAAAAGTTAATTCGTTCTTTCTTTTTGCTCCGACGGAAGTCAAGTTTGAAACGTTGGAATTAACAGGAAGCGCACAAAGAACATGTCTTTTGTGTTTGCTTGTTGAGGCGGCACTTTATAAACATATAATTTTAAGCAGCACCGGGATAAATCACAATATTATTTTCAGCGTAATAAACCATATAAAATGGTAGCGGACAAAATGGAGTATGAGAAGAAAAAAAAATAACACCAGCGATCAAGAGCTCCTTTCTCGTGATCCATAACGAATTGTGTGGGAGGAAGGGGAGGAGTCGCTTATGAATTAGGTTGAACCAGTTGAGGGTACACACATAGTCATCTCGTTTATCACCCACTACCGTCGTAATTTTTTGCTATTTTTAGAAAATAACAAAAGTTTGTCCCAAAGCAATTTTTTCCTGCGTCCTAAATAAGGAAAAAATAGTACTTACTGGTGACTACTCACTCACTCGCTTGCTGTAACTCGCAAATCGGTCGTCTCGTTCCCTCGTTTGCAATCTTTTTCTTTTCTCAAACAGCCTATTTTTAATGTTTTCCTTAATCGTTTAATTGACAAAAAAATTAATATTTCTCTTTTTTGTCTGGCTTAACACGATCAAACAACATGACATGAAAACTGGGGCTGCTAAAGAATCATATTTTTGCCCGGGTCAAATTTTAATTCGGGTCGCCGTTAAACTTGTTTCTCTGAAAATCCTTGTAATAATGACCTTGCGTTTTTTTATTTTGTTGCTCAATTTTAGACCAAGGCCCACCTTGACGTTTTGGCGGATGCGTTGCTGCGATGGGCACGGGGAAAACGCTAAGTTTTCATCACGACAAACAGTACTCATAAAAATTACCAGTATTTCCATTTCACACAAAAAATACAATGCATACAAGAGCGTGAATTTTTAAATCACTCGGGAAATCAAGTGAGTCCCACCCAACATCTATTCATCATTCATGAGTATAACTCTCCACCAATTTAAATCAACACTATAAAAACAACGTTTGAAACTGATGGCGAAAATGTCAAACTTTCTTATGGTGATTATAACAATTAACGTTCGTTCACCCAAGAATTAGCATTTAATTACCACTAATTTAGTACCACTACTATTACGAATTTTCCGCAAAAAGTTAACTAGGGAAAAAGACGGCAGATTGGCTGGGGTACTTTGCAATAAAAATAGAGCTGTCGGGTAATTTTGTTTAAAAAAAATTACGTGTCAACGTGATCAGCTCAGAAAAATCAGAGATAATGAAAAGTGCCGGACGCGCCTATTTTAATGCAAATTATCCAGATAGCATGGGTTCTTGTTCACTGGCTAGCTTTCTGAGGAATTACAACACAAAAAATAATGAGTTATAAAGTTGTAATAACTATAAATTCAGCTGGCATACCGGTGATGAAGACGATGTTAAGTGAGATATAATTTAATATAATAACATCTTCACATTTTACTGTTAGGGTTGTTAAAATAAAAAGTTAGTTTCTAAGGCAATAGGTACCATATATATATAGACACATGTTTGGTTTTCAGATAGATTCTTGGTTGATATTTATCAGGATCAATTATTGTGATGATAACGAACATGTATGTAGAATTTTTGACCGTTTAATGTTTACTCTGACTTTGTCATGCTGCTGCTGTTGTAATAATAGTAGTTTGCTATGTTTTATATAATTCAAATATAAAAGTTTTGTCCCTGATGATATCCCACGAGTTCCTCTGTAATCCTTGATGAAATACAAACGGATATACAGTATAAATGTCCTAATTTATGGAGGATCTACAATCTACAAAATGGAATTTGTAAGAAATAAATGACTGTATATTAGGTTTATAGAAGATACTTACTGTTACCTAGTCAAAAGTTTAATGAGTGTACTCAAATATATAAGTGTAGGCTGTCTACAACATACTTTCTGATTTTCTAAGAAAATTCATTGATACTACATTACTAAGTACTACATACATTCGAATTGTGACACTATACTACTACTACAACTACTACTGATGATGATGATGTTGATAATCCTGAAATACACGGATGACGCTTTCATTCCAAACAAAAAATATATACACAGATTCATAGATATTTTAGGTAAAATGTTGTTAAATGCAAATGAAACATAAAAATAGTGGTTCGTTTAAAGTTGTCCCCCGTAATAAAAAAATATCATTAATTCTGCTAGGTATAAGGTACATGGTATTGTTATACATGGGGAAAGGTCCCATTCCATAGAAAATTAAGGGCATACTACTACGACTACTACTACAACTACTACACTATCTGTACATTACTACATGGGTTTTCCCCAATTTGTATGATCTCTATATATAGTATACTCAATTGCTCGTTCCCGATTCGAAATTTCCAAAAAAAAAGTCAAACTAAAATCAGCAACTCTAGCCAAATTACAAGAGTACAGTAGAAGAATGGGAAAAGGGCTCATATTATGAAAGATGATAAAACAGGAAACCAATGTAATGTTAGCGAACATCAATACGCATGTTTGTAATTGCCAAAACTATTATAATGTTAAATCGTCTTTTTTTCGTCCTCTTTTGTTGGATCAGGAACTTTTTAAAGTATATGGGTATATAGTTATATATATATCAATTAAACATGATAAAAAAAATTAAGCAGGGATAATGCTAAGTAGGCCTAGTGGGTTAAAGAGAAATGTTTCGGAATCTAACTAGGCATTGGTCCACACAAATAGACTATTCATGGTAATTACTATTAATGTTTCTGGCAATAAGCTCTATCATAGGTAATGTTCCATTATAGTACACTGGCGTTTGATGGAGATGAAACCCTCTGGACATGATTGACAACCATTACACATTACACGCTTATTTAATGCACTATTACAGTTAAAATTACCAAAAGTTTTATTGATTGGACCCATAACGATATTAATAGCACTTTAAAGCACACAAACTTTACGATATAGCACAAACTGCGGCACAATTAATTTTAAACGTATTGATACACAAAGAAAATAAATTTAATATTTTATGACAACAAGCACCAGATATGAATTCAGTTGAGATGACGAAACAATGACTCTACCTTTGGGAAGGATTCAAAAATTTGAATCCCACACACTACACAGGGATTCTTTCCTTACTACAAAAAGGTTATAAATACAGTCAACCAGACGCAAGCTGGCAGTGTCGATTCAAAGTGTTTGAATCCATCTTCAGGTAGAGCAGCACAATTAGTTTTACAAGATACTACTATTAGTGAGAGTGCGAGCCGTTACACCAGCAGTGAATTAAAGATTTACACAGATTATGATTAAATTTAAATTTATTATTATTGTTATAATTACTATATGATGCGGTTATGTTTACTGGAGTCCGTTTGACAAAATGATTTTAACTATGGTTAGTTGATTAGTGTCTAAATTGGGCTCTTTAACTAATCGTGGTCAAAACCGCTCTGTGAAACAGATCCCTGGACGCACCTCCTAAACCAATCCTTCCAATTTTACGTAACCAATACGTATATAGATTGCACGAAACCATTGGTATTTTTAGTTAATATGGAATACTATTAAATATGACTAAATAATAATATCTAGGAGAACGTACACACATACATACCGTATACCGTAGAATACCGTACATGACAAATACAGATATATGACGTAGCAGATATTGATTTATTGTGAAGGACTTGACTGTTTTATAAGTGTATATTGATATCAAGTCATTTTTAAGGGTTTATGATGGCATGAATGAAATATTACTGGGTGTTAGTGTAAAATATATTTATTGATGTGTGATCTTTGAATTTCTTCGGGGAAAATATACCGCAAAGGCAGGGATTTTATTATAAAATCAAGATTTTAAAAGGGAATAAGCATAATTAGTAAGTTACTATAGGAGGACGTTTATAAAATAAATTTTGAAGAAGGAAACCTAAGCATGTTTGCAATATTACATCATTACGCAAGTTTTAGTGCAGATAGCGCGTGATGGATTGAAACACGTTGGAAACAAAAAAAGTATAGTTGATCACTATGGAGAGTAGTATGGATTTTTAGGCTTCTAGATAGATGTTTTCAGCGTGTAGGTTCAAAAATTGATTAAATAGTTGTTGCTGTTACTGTTTATTCTTATCAGTTGTTGGTTACTTTATCAGTGTGCTGGCAGCAACGGATTTATTATACCATTATAACATATCTTCAGTTTCAAAATCCAAATATACTTTCAAACAAATCGTCAAATATAAATGTGGTAATAATTATAGATTATCAAGATACTATAGTTATTCTTATTAAATTATTAATGCATATATAGCTATTTCGTTATAGAAGTACAGTTGATATTAGGTATAGGTGGTTATACATAAAATTATCAATGTTTACAGGAAGCAGTTTGTTAGGTTTCAATAAGAGTATCATATACTTAAAAATAATCACCGTCATGTTGCATAATATTACATGCTAAAACGTTAATACTTACAGTTAGAGAAATTGCTAAACTTACAAGGTATACTATTGGAATGATAGGACAATTGAGATAAATGAAATTCCATTCCTGGTACAATTTTAAACGAAGAATTCAAATATATAGTCGGTCTACGGTACAAAAAATAATGGTTTTTCAGTTTGTCTGTCTGTTCATGAATCAGAGATTTTATTTTATAAATTAATTTAATGAATTTAATTTAATTTAAAAAATTAAAAAGTCAAGTAAAGCGACGTCTTTTATCAAAAAACAGATTATATGTTTGGAATCAGCACATTTTAATTGATGTATATTTTATTTGAAATATCTCAAATTATCACTAGGTTGATACTACTTTTATAGTTTTGCTTTGCAGCATCAATTTTATGAGACTTGAATTCTCCGTCTGAAGTTGTACTACAATGGACATTTTATTTACCCGGATCGTGCTATCACCTAAATAGTATACCTTGTTAATCATCATGATGAGGTTAGTAGGAACTGACGATTGTAAAGTTGATATTTTGCTCTAATTTTTCTACATAATGAACCCTATTTAACTTGAATTACAGAAAATTATTCTTCTTCACATAAATGGTTAACTAGAATGAGTGTTTCAAAAACCTGTTTTTATTATAACGAGCGGATGACATAACTGTATTTCTGCACATCATTATTTATTTACTATTTACATAAAGTATTTCTTTACTAATTACGATTGTCTTGGCATTTTTATTGTTCTAATTTAGGCAAAAATTGACTCCTTTAATGAAAGAATTCTTATACAAAAACGGAAAACATCAATCAATCAAATCAATCAACAGACTGAGATATTCTATTTAAAATGATACTATATTAATTACGAATTTTGCTGACCGATACAAGATGAATATTAACATTCAAGCGAATACAACTTTATTAAAAAAATATCTCCTGAATATTTAAGAAAGCATGTGCATACTTGGTAAAAAAACATTATTAGAATTATTGGCAGCTATGGGAAAATTACTTGGATTACAACAAAAATTATTTTGAAATGCCCTTTTGGTTTTACTATTTTATATATTATATCTGCTGAAATATATATATCTATCTATCTAAACTACAGTAATTAACATGTTGCGTATTCAGGTACGTTTTTGTCCCTTGGAAACTTAATTGTGAAAATTTCAAGTGCAGAATGAAAAATGAGGGTGCAAATGGTGCTGCTAAAACGGACCCGGTGCAAAGAGAGAATCTTTTATTGATTATTACAAGACTTTTACGTTTGTTAGTGAAAAAATACAAACAATTTTTATACAGACTTGTGAGGATTCCTATTTCAAAAATTGCTATAGCAAAACATAAAAATACGGCATAGTGCAAATAAAAGTACATGAGATTGAAAACATAAAATATATATTTAATTATTAATTTTATTTAGTTTTTTTATAAACGGGTTGGTCGGTTGGGTAGAAAACGGGTAAAATTTCTGCTTTCCAAATATACAAAAAAACACGTTTGAATGAATACGATAAAATATACCCGTTCATTGGCAATTTATCAGTACCATTTTTCAGTTCACTAACGTGATCAAGAAAAATCAATGTAGAATTCTGTTGATTGATTGACAAGATTGAGTATAACTAATTATTAATTATTGTGAATATGATTGAATGGGAAATAGAACAATACAATTTGTGTGTGTGTATGTGTGTATATGATGTTGGTTTATCCCAGATTTTTTTTTCTTATTTTACATGTATGTCACTATCGATATTACGAGAATGATACTATATATAGTGCTCTATAATTAAGATTCGTATAAAAAGGGGGAAATGCATGAAAATACAATGTACATTGTAGTAGTCACGATACGTCTAATTATTTGTTACAGTTAGTCAAATCTCTAATTGTGCAAGTTTGGTTGAAAAATAAAAACTCATTTCGAAGAAGAAGAAACTCATTGTGATTGCAGTTCTTACACAAGAAAATAAACGTTAAGTTTTTAAAATAAATAATACATAGAGTCACGAGACAAAACAGATTAAAAAATTTAGTCCATAAGCTTAGGCATGTCTTCTTACTGATTAATGTTTGTGTAAAAACATTGATATTAGTATTTAATCATTCATAGTAGTAATACAACTACTGATAAGCAACATAAATAAAAATACATGGATGTAATATATACGTTGTCGTTGGAATGAAGTCTACGGTAAGTTTCTACGGTTCTGTAGCTCTGGGGCTAGACAATTTTTAATGGCAAAGTCTACGTTTTTGTTAAATTTTATTTCTAAAAATCACCTGGAACTTGATTTATTTTCTGAAACGAACTCATCTCCGTCACCTTCAAGCTAAAAGTGGAAAGAAGTCGCAAAAAGGAAATGTCACATTAACTGCACACCCCCATAAACATTTTCCTTCTGACGTCAATTATTTTGTGAGATTTAATTTTTTTCCTCTACAGTCTCTTTCGACAGTTGTCAACTTTCATGACGCAAGTTTTAAGCGTATTTAAATAAAATAACTCCTTGTTCGTTGTTCCATCATACAGCAAACAGAGTTTAAATTTTTCATACCCAATTTTTCATCATGGTCTAAATTCGAAATGACACACCATTACTTATCGTATCGCACCTCCTGTAATGTCTTGCTAGTCGACAAATATTTCAAACTTCTCAAAATTCGTTTGTTTTATTTAACCTGCCCCATCCAACTGTTAGTAAATTTAAATCATTATTGCGATATACGTTGTATAAAACAAAGATATTTTTCTTTCAAAAGCACACGTTTAATGAAATTAGAACGTATAAGCAAGAAATTGGAAACTATGATAAATATTGTAAAAACTTGTGAATGAGTTACCTATATCAAAATTTTTAAATAAAATTCTATTTTCTAAAAAAGGGGAAACGTAATGGAAAAAATTGTTTAACATGATTTATATAGCAGGGAACAGCATCATGGTTCTGTTTTTCAAAACTGCGTGATTTGAAATTATTCTTAACTGTTGTAAAAAGATCATTACTGTCCTAGAGGTAATTGTTGAATTTTTATCGTGTATATGATACTATATGTATATAAAAAATAGATATTTAAGATGTAATTCACTTCAACAAGACATATCATACATGATGTTGATACTAATAATTATCTATTATAATTATATACTCGTCGGAGTTGCAATTTATTATAGGCTATGATCACAATATTTTAAATTGAATTATTTTGTCGTTTAAACAATTTTTCTTTCTCGGGCATAATGCGCTTTTGTAGCATTATGTTTATCCATTGGAACTTTACAGGAATTCACTTGTTTATAAAAAAAATGTTACAGTTGTCCCCACATTTCCAGAGTTTCAGTTTAATGATTTTTGTTAAGTATTTAAACTACCGTGTATTAATTATAACCTGTTATACTGTAGAATGTAAATCACGTAAAGGAAAAAGCACTATCGAGGCTAGACTTTTAGTAGCGGTAGTGTAATAAATGTAAAAAACAGTAGTAGCAGTTTTATTAGAGTTAAAACAACAACAACAACTGCAAAATTTCTCTAATTGAATATATATTACATTGTAAAACCGCTATTGTAACTATGATTTATAGAGTAGTTACTAGCAAGTATTTAGACCGTTGTATTGTATTGACTTTGAAAAAAGTATATTATTTAACCATGATGGTGTACTGTGTAATGTGTAATAAAAATAATAAATCGTTATAATATGCTGGTAACTATAGGGAATCGTCTATACTACTTGTATATCTCCAATAAAAAGATTTAAATAATAACTCCTTGTTTCGTCTCTTGCATTTTTTGCCTTATTGTTCACTCATTTTTCATCAATTTTTTGGCGTTGCACTGAAACATAGCATTCCAACTCAAACCACAAAATTGAGATTATATGTTGTTGACAGACATAGCATAAATCATTGACGACGAGGACGTCGCTCTTCAGAGGCGCTTAAAAATCCAAGGAAACAAAAAATGCTGCCGTTTTTGTCCTTTCATATTACAATCTGCCGTGAAAAAAGGAATCAATATATGTGCTTCATTTGAAATCTTTGGAATTCCCCAAATTCTCAAAAAATGGCTGTTTTTCAGATGTCAAGCTCATGTTCGCACTTTTTGGCATGGAAATTTCATAAAGGAAAGCAAATGACAGAAACACTCCTCAATAATTACAGGTATCAGATGACAAGTAAGTCAAAAGTTTTATTGAATCAGAAGTGAACATTACACGGGTTTAGAGGCAGATCAATTTGATCTTTTTCAACAGTTTGTACATTTTAAATTAAAACTACAAATAAAACGAAAAAGTGAGATTGAAAGGAATAGTTAAAAGTAAGCTGTAAATAGCTTCTTAGAAGGATTCAATTTCGGGTTTATCGTTTTCCTTGGCGAGGAGCTTGGTAGTCTCGACCCAGAAACCAATACGCTTTTGGAATTTCTCTGGTGCTGGCTCAAGAATGGAGGTGGTTCCCATTTTGTACCAGTTGACGAGTTCACCATTTTCGTTCTTCTTCCATTCCTGGCTTTGTCCCCAGGTTTTGGTGGGTTTCCTGTAAGATCACAGTCGGAATGCGAAATGTTATAATGATAATTCTCTTCGCCTCGTTATATACGATAATGCTTTAAATGAAATAGATGAAATGTAAATGTACCCGGTTTCGGCGAAGGAACTGAGCAATTTGACTAATCCACGGGACAATTCGTAATCAACGTTGTCCTTCTTAATTTCAGGGAATTTGAATTTGTCGTGTTGGACCTTGAACAAGTACTGCAAATCATCCAAGTGGCCCATACCGAGCTTATCGTCGACTCCCAACAACTTCATTGTGGTCGTCTCTGGTTGATGGCTAAAGTAATAGAGATAAGTTGGAGCTTCCTTGGAGTACAGCTTAGCTGTAACGACCAATGGGTATCCCATGAATCTGTCCATGAACATGTCGGTAACGTTGTGGATGACATCCTTGTTGATTGGCTTGTCCCCAATGTAGAATTGGCGGATCTTGTTGGAAACTGCGTCCTTGTCAGAAGCGGTGTCCTTGTACAAGAAAATGTAGGGAGCAAGTTCGTTGAATTGCTTGTCAAACTTCTCCATGAGAGCTGGGTCCTTCAAAAGGGCAGCGGTGATAGCAGTGATTCCGGTGTATTCGTTTCCTCCAATGATGAATGGAACTTTGTTGGCAATCTTGCCAGTGGCCAAGAGGGTTTGTGGATGGTCGGGAAGAATGAGGTCATTTTCAGTTTGGCCAGGGTTGACAATTCGGTCAACGGTGGGTCCAAAGAGGGCCTTCTGTTCGAGAGAAGCCATATCAATGTTCTTGAAGTCAACCTTCACCATTTTGTCAAGAATTTCCTTGGCATCCTTTTGCTTAAGGCAGGACACAAGAGCTTGGGAGGAGTCAATTGGGCAGCCAACTTGTTGTCCAATCTTCTTGGCTTGCTTCACGGGATTGCGGACGAAAGCGATGCGGCCCAAAGGAGCACCACCCATGGAAACAACGTTGCTGACGAGACCCTTGCTTGGTTGGGATACCAAGTGAAGACTGGCATCGGCGCCACCGCTTCCAGAACCCAACAATGTGACCCTGCTGCTGTCTCCTCCAAAGTTTTCGATGTTTTGTTTCACCCATTTGAGTGCCTATAAAAAGGAGGTAATAACAGGTTTTTTTTACAATAAAGTAAAAAAAAATTGGGCACATTTAAAATAAAAGTTTTTACGTTACCTGAACTTGATCACGAAGTCCTTGGTTTCCGGCAGCATACCTAAATGCAATAATTTCATAAAGTTAAATTAAAAGATACGTTTACGCGTCTTGTGCGTAATGTGTCGTTGCCGGTATCTTATGATCATTACTTACATGTCGTTGGTGTTCAAAAATCCGAAAAGAGACTGCCTCCAGTTGGGGACGACAAGAACAACATCTTCATCCATCCAGTACTTTGGGTTGAAGTTGTCACTTCCCCAGAATTTGTTCAGACCAGGGTGAAGGTAGACAATAACAGGGAGTAAGATCTTGTCTTGACCTGCCTTTGGCAATTTTGGAGAGTAGACGTCCAAAGTAAGACCTGTTAATGTACAAAAACACGGAAACGTTAGTTAATTACCAAGCTTGCTGCGACATTAAAAATTGTGTACAATTCGGCGCCATTTTACTTACAATCCTCTACACCGCTAACGACCTTGGTGAAGGGGTCGTAATTGATACAATTTGGTGCGGATTTGCTGGCATCCTTAACACCTTCCCAGTTGTCAGGGGCTTCTGGGTTTTGGAATCTTTGAGGGGCCTTCGCAAATGGAACGCCTTGGAACGAGTTATAGATGCGACCATCTCTAGCAAGTCCCAAACCTCCCTTCACCTTTCCGTAGTGGGTATTTACCTGCTCCCCAATGTCTTGTCCGTGGACAAGAGCCAAGGTAACAAGAGCGACAGAGAGGAAAAGCTTCATGTTGAACGGATCACTACTACTTCCAGAAGAGACCAGTTCCAATAACAAACCGAGAGTGTGGCCCAAAGCTCTTCACAACCCTTATATATGAACACATTTTCGGCGAATACGCCAAAAAAGGTCGGACCGACGCAAGAATTCATTTTTTCGAAAGAAAATAATATACCATCACCAGGCTGCTAGATTAATTTTCAAAGATGATTGTTTTTGCAGAATATTCATATCCAGGCTTGTAGTGCATGATTAGCAGACACTTTAATAGAAAAGTAAAATGATTTTCTAGCTCCGGGCATAAGATGAAAAAGTACTCGACCTTCCAGTGATATTGAGCCAGTCTTGAGTACGCCGATCCTATTCATTTGTCAATTGTCATTCCCCATTCCAGTACCGGTCCAGCATGGTTACAACACCATTAAAGATGAAAGATGTGGTAGTGGTTATGGTACGCATAACATATTTCGCTGCTAGTCGGTCAATTTTCATCGCCCTGCTGCCGACCCATCATAAAAAGTAGTCATAAAAATGCAGCAACAATAGGCAACAATGTTTTGTAGTTTTTGCAAGAAGAAGCAACGACGCAACACATACGAGCCACCCAAACAGGCAGTAGTAGTAGTAGTAGTAGGTAGACTGTAGACTGTGCAGATTTCCACTTGGCCTAATCCAACGACGACGGCGTCTTCTTCAGACCGACTTGACAGCTTTTATAAACCAACTTTGCAGCATAACCTACGTTTCATTGGAAGATCACGATCAGCAGAATGTGTCTCGGATTTTGGATTTTTATCCGAAAGGCTTATGCATGACATTATGGACCATTTTGCGTAGGTACCTTATTGACATGCATGAAAGAGCTTTGCAAAGTGATGGCCACCTGGTGAAGCTAGTGTTTCATTTTTTGCTATTTCCATATTCTTTTGCTCGTCTTACAAAAACTAGCAGACCAGCATTTTGTGTAGTGGTAAACCGAAACATGAAAAAGCGCTGGAGTTCAACGTTTGCAAGTTTCAACCGATGGAAAACCACCAGCAGCAATAAATGGTTTTTGTCCGTTTCGCTTATGCTAAAATGGTAAGCGCATCGGAAAAGGCGGGCCAGAGGAGAGCCATATATCATTCATTAATATTATATTTTGAGACACGACACACCAAAGTTGATTACAAACCGCTAAAATGCATGAAACATTTTAATTTTATGAGCCATAAAAATATAGTGGGATGCGAAAACAGACTGACAGACTTTCAGTTGCGAGGCAAGAGCTGACACGGCAATAATTTTACACAGATACACGATCCACATAAATATTAATAATAATAATTGCTAATTTTGCAAAAAAGCGCTTTTACTCGGCACGATGATTTGTTTTCTGATTGCAATTTTTTTGTTTACGACCAGCGATGGATGGATAAGTTTTTGTAGAGAAAAACCTGTTTCTTCAGCTAAAAGCTATTAACTTGCAATAAGAGTGGCAGTGGGGCTTAACGAATACGGGCCGGGCACATTATGAATTTAAATGAACAAAGAAGTGGGCTATAATCGCGAATTTCGTATGATAATTTGTAAGCTTAAGTGTCGCAAAGGTGCAGGCAGATAGTTATATTATTTTGTTTCCTTTTTTTGGTGCATTGCTAATGGGAGTACATAAAATGGTGGAAACCGGTTGTGCGAGACAGGTTACACACGTAAACATCAACATGCTTTATGTAAAACTGTCCAGTGAAATTATAAGAACACGTTTAAATGGCGTCTCAATTTGTACATTATGTCAGTGACATCATAGCCACGATCATCATATTTATTAATAGAAGGCCAGATTACACAACAACGGCATGTTACCACAACGACGGATTCATTTTTCCTCTCCAGAGTTCTTAAGATCCACGTAAATAAATCCATCATCAGAGGCTTCCTCCTTCTCTTTTTCTTTTCTGATCAAACTTTTCCGTTTCACTGCTCCCGCTGGAGGCAAAGGCCGGGGTTCGTCAAGCCCAAGACTATCCCAAAAGTCAGTGAACTTTGTAAACGGTTCTGGAATCATGATTCTCTCATCTCCAAGTTGATACCATTGAAGACCACTTTTTCCTTGACCTTTCATTGATTTCCAGTCGTCCGCTTGTTTTCCTTCTCCAGCGAATCTTATCCAAAGTTTGACCACATTTTGGGAAAAGGGGAGATGCATTGGGCGGGAATATCGAATCATTGCAAAGTCCCCGTAGTCGTCCGCGTTGTCAAACAAAAAGTGAACCTCATCACCGTTTGCAACGCCTTTCGTTAAATCTGTTACAGCACGTAACAACATGTATACATTACTTGTGCACAAGGATATACATTTGTCGTAATTTTTATTCCCGAGTACTCACTCAACTTATCGTAGTCATGCCACTGTTTAAAGGAGGTTGCAGCCCTACTCCAGTAGTACAGGTAAATGTCACTCCACTTACCGTATAACACGGCAGCGTTCTTTACGCACTGAAAGTAATTTCGGTGTGAATACATGTCGACGTGAATTTGATGATGAGCCTTGCCTTTCATATCCTCCAGGGGAATATTCTCATAATAAAACTGGCGAATCTTTTCGGTGATAACGTTTTGTGCTGTCTCATCCTTCACCGCGGGAAAATCTCTACTGAGTCCATAGCCAAAATTGGGTGGGTAGGATTTTGTAAAGTTTGAAAAGTAGGCGTCTTTAATGCCAGGATTGTAGAGGTATTCTGCGTAAAATCAAGGTCATATTATCTCTTTGAATGTGGCTAACGTAATTAAAATACTACTATTTTATGTTTTTTTGTAAATTACGTCCGGTAACAAAGTTAAGACCGTCTTGACTGTTCACCCCTATGATGTATAAGTAAATTAGAAATGAATGCCTCGTTGGAATATTTTGCTTGAAGAGTACTAAAATAGTATTTAAAGTATTTGCAAACCCATCATGATTGGAATGCCACCCCAAGTGTCATTGTTGGCGTCAAGCAGCATGTTATGAGGGTAATCTGGAAGAAAAACTCTTAACTTTGGAACCGACCTTACCCAGTGCTCTACAACAGGTCCAAATGGGTAGAACGGATCACTAAATACATCCTATGAAATTAAATTGAAAATCGATAGTTACTCCATTTGTATATATATGGTTGCTGTAACAATATAGAGACAATTAATGAGACACCATAATTTTTTGCCGGGCAAGCTCCAATTCTGTCAGGTTCTTGTTGGACACACATTCCATAGCCTGTGTGGGATTATCTGCGACCCCATCACACCCAATTTCTGCCATAAAAGCGGTGTTGCCCGCCAGCAAAAGATCATCCACCAACGCCCAGTGACATAGTGGACTACCACTTTGCATTATCGCTCGATGAAAAAGTCCTTTGCTCATGGGAGACAGCAAGTGCAGACCTACAGCCGATGCTCCGGCTCCCTGACCAACAATAGTTACTTGGTCCGGATTTCCTCCGAAAAGGTGAATGTTCTCTTGCACCCATTTAAGGGCCATCACCTGATCTTTCAAACCTAAATTTGCTGGTCCGTCGGCATTGAATAGAGTAAAAAATCCTAAAACTCCCAATCTGTTGATACAAATATTTCAGCTAATTGCCATGTTTGTATGTTTTAAGTCAATGACAACACACAATTTTTTTTACCTGTAATTAACAGTTACAAGAACTGCTTTTTCATCCATGAAATGTTTTGCTCCCAGTTGGTCACTCTCTCCCCCATTCCAAGCACCTCTGCCAATCATCCAAGATCCACCGTGAAACATGACCAGAACTGGCAAATTCTTTAGCATCCAGTAATTATTATGCTCGACCGGAGTGTGGACATTCAGGAAGAGACAGTCTTCATAAAATACCAACTTTTGTTAATAATATGCAATACACAACTGTTACCTAAATGTGATATGGCGCTACAGTTTTAAAAGAACTTTTGGTTCTTTAGGAGAATAACCTTCAACGCCGACTTTAAGCTTCCCTTTCATTTGAAAGCACGGTAGCGGTCGCTTGGTACAATCCCGGATTCCAGTCCACTTTGGAGGAGGCCATCGGCTAGACTTGAACCTCTTGGAAAAGTTGGCATATGGTATACCCATATACTCCATGAAAAATGACCCATTGCGGGTTTCAGATAAACGTCCTCTAATTTGACCCTGGGGCAAGGTCAATAACCGTCCATTGGGATTGGCGTGTGTGTTATATACGTAACACGCCCATATCGTTCCAAATACGATGCCCAAGTTAATTGGAAGTTTGTTGTGTGCCATTTTGACAACTGCGCCACAATAATCTCCGTGTAAAGAGAGTTAGTAAAAAGGACATGAGCTTTTATGAATTAATCGAAGTATCCATTGTACAAATCAAACGTAATTGAGAATAGCCTTCAAATTTTATTGGTATGAGGCAAGCGTCTTTTTCTCTTTATTCTTTTGAATAAACCCCACAATGATCAAATCAAGGTCAAATATCATTGTTTTAAATACAGCAAGTTCAAAACAAAAAATTGAATATTAAAATTAACTTTATCGTTTAACCGCCAAAGACTTTAGAAAAGAATCCTGGCTTTTTGGTCGTTGTTGTGGTAGTACTCGAGTATGGATCGTCATCCTTAAAAACTGCGTGTATTGCGGGTGGAATCTCGGATGAACTTGACGGTTTCGGTGTGGGAGTGACAGACGCAGCTTTACTAGCGGTTGGTGCAGCGGCAGGGGTGGGTGCAGGTGTTACTGACGTTAGCTTACCAACTGTTTTTGCTGTCGTCGTTGTTGAAGAGGTACCTATTGGAGTGGCGGAAGGAGCCAGTCCGTAATTTGTTCCGGTTCCAGAAATTCCACTTGGTTTTGGGGCAACATGGTTGGTTGGGCTGGGTCCAACCACTGCTGACGGATGTGTGATGGGCTTAACTTTGGGTTTTTCTGTAATTGTGTAACCCACCGTAATTTTCCCATTGTCCCTATGACTTCGCAAATAACTCTCGTCTTGACCGAGATCAAAACTTTCCCAAACCTTAAAGGTGGGGGCGGGAAGGGTTGTCGGGACAGACTGTGCAACAGAGTCCAATTGATACCATTTTAGGGTGGAAATGGATTGGCTGGGCAGTACTGGGGACCATTCAAATTCCGTCTTTCCATGGCGTTCCAGTGGTTTTCCCGTTTTGGCAAATTCGGTCCAGATGGTGACGAGTTTCTCTGAAAAGGGGGTATGCTTATCGCCCTTTTTAAGTTCGGGGAAAAGGTCAAATCCGAGGTTGAACAGGAAGGGAAGTTCATCGTTATGAACAACTCCACGCATTTTTAGCTTGTCACGAACTCCCCATTCATCTAAGAAGCTGTTGGCACCTTGGTAGTTGAGTGTGTACAGGTAAACTGGCGAGAATTTAGATTGTGCCAAGGCCGCCTCAGAAGTACAAGAAATGAAGTTTCTATCTGTCAGAGCAAGCACGAGTTTTTCTTTGTTTTCTTCTTTGATCATTCCATTGCCAAAGTAGTACTGTCGCACCGACTCGCTCACATTTCCTGGAAAGGGGGAAGATTGACTGTAGTGGAATACAAGTGGTGCCAGCTTCATCCATTCCTTGTCTAATTGTTCAATTCTTTTTGGAGTGGTTAAAATACTGGCAACCGCCAAGTTAAGGCCATTTAGGGAATTGTAACCGGTTAACCATGGAATGTGACCTCCCTTGCCTTCACTAATCATCTTTTGAGGGGAATCTGGGACAACGGCTTTATCCTTTTGCTGAACCCATTTCTCTACCACGGGAGCAAACGGAACGGCTGGATCTACAGAAAATCCTTGAAGAGACACTCGCGCGATCTCAATGTCTTTCAAGCTTTTGCCCTTGATACATGTCAATATATCTTTACTGGATTTTCCAACGGTGGGACAGTTCAGCTTGGTTGCCAAGCTTTGGAAAATTTTTCCAGGGTTACGAACAATGACCCAGGGACAGATGGCATTACCACTTTGAGAAATAACTCTTGAGAATAGACCCTTTGCCAATGGCGACATCATGAGGTAAGAAGCCATTGCTCCACCTGTACCAGTAATGCCGAAAATTAAGAAATTAAGCATAAATATTTAAAACATGTTTACAAATAAAAGTAGAAAATTACTGACCTGCACTCCCACCTACCAATGTCACTCGACTCGGATCGCCTGTAATACGGGGAAAATGAAAAAAATGATACATAAACAAAAGTACGACTTTTTTAAATAATTTTTTTATTTGGAAGGAATTTTTGCATAGCAATCAGCACCTCCAAATTTTTCGATGTTTTGTTTTATCCATTGCAAGGCGAGAATTTGATCTCTCAATCCCAAATTGGCAATTGTGTCAGCGTCTCCACTGCTAAGAAATCCTAATGCTCCCAAACCTTTTTTTAAAGTTTCAAATTATTTATACTATGAAATAAACTCCGCCTAAGGTAAAGTAATAAAAAATTATTTAACGCAAATGTAAATGCAAAACATAATCATACGGTAATTTAATGTGACAAGGAGAACGTTTTCGTCAAGGAAGTACTTGGCTCCAAAAAGTTGTCCGCTTTGTGATACAAAAGATCCTCCGTGAATATACACCAAGACTGGTAGTTTTCTCGGAGGTACTGGAGGTGGAGTAGGGATTGCTGCAGCTCCCGGTTTAGATGTTGTTGACGATACGAGAGCGTCTGCTTTTGGAATAATTGGGGTATAAACGTTTAACGTCAAACAATCTTCCGAACCTGCCACACCTTTCGTTTTTCTGTCAAACTGCACACATGGAGAACCGAATTTCGTGGCGTCCCTTATTCCCGCCCACTTTTCTGGAGGTCCAGCCTCCTGAAACCGCTGGGGCTTAGCTGCATATGGAATATTTAAAAAATTTACAAAGTTTCGACCATTTCGTGTAACTGCAAGTTTCCCTTTTAATTTTCCTTGATTGACTTCCACGATCGGATCTATAACCGCCGAAAATACATGGTCAATACACAAAGCTATAGAGCATAACACCCCAAAGAAAACCCCTAACCTCATATTAAACTAAGGAGGACAACTAAAACTTTTTAAAAAAATTTAAATGCAAGTGGATAAGTGAGATGCTGCGAGATCCGATGGATATTTTTATCTGAGATGTGTCCGTTTAGTCTTTTCTAGATTTTTTAAGCCAATTTGCACGCCTCCTTCGACACAGCCACAGTTCACCAAGCATCTTTTCGTTGCCTTATGCGGTTGGGCAGGCACGATGACAATAGCATGTGCCGTAGGTGGTCCTTGTTCGTAAACATCCCCAGACAGAATATTGTTTTCGCTTGCGTTGGTTTTGAAGGTGATCTTGAACATCATCGGCAGCTTCGTCATCAAATCAGCAACGTAACAACAGCATCAATTCTAGTGAATTGTTTTTTAAATCCATTATTATGAGGTACATACTCACGACATGCACTTTGCATGTCGTTACTTTGCAGTCGGCACCGCACGTTTTGCTCATCTTTTAAATTAGAACCTGTCCATTGTTATGATGTCAGCTTCGTCGAAGAAAAAAGCAATCATTTCAGTAGCACCTTGACCATGTTAAAGTTGACGTTCTTACATGGTAGAAATTGTAGTGTAAATAATTAATATGGGATCATCGATGTTTACTTTAAAATGTTTACTCCTGCTTGGTCAGATTATAAACGCAAGCAGCCAGTGCCGTTATGATAATTTGCAATTTTATTTATATTAATTGTTAATTTAGTATTTCTAAAGGTCAACAATACAGGTTAACAATTTGCTTTGGTGTCAAGTGTTGTATTTCATCGAAAAGTTTGAGGTTACTGAAGACACATACATATGCATTTTTCATGAGGTCCCCATTAAATGAACAACTTTACACCGTTGTCGGATTTGCATGGTTGTACTATATTGACAGCTTTGGATTTGCCGACTGTGCGGTACTGACTTTGACAAATGGCAAATTGTCATATTTACCATTAAGTAGATTGGTTCCTTCTTCTAGTTGGAAGTATCACGATAGATCATTCATTCGTCTTGTTATAGGACGGTTGTATAGCGTTAGAGAAACTACTACCACGACAAAAACAAAGTGTGGGTTGCATTGCGGATAATCGGAGTATTTTTGCCACTTTTTGAAAGTTTGCCACAACGAGTGAGTAATCGCATCGCATTTTTAAAATGGTTGCATCATTACATTGTTTTCTCCCATGCCCACTACCATTTTGCAAAATTCATGGAGATACGCCCACCGCTTGCTGCTAACATCATCGTTTAGATAACAATCATTACATTTGTGAGTTAGTTTGTACATTGCAGATTTTGGAAAGCGGTATAAAAGTTGCAAGTGGACAACGATATAACCATATTACAAAAAGAGTGTTTACCTGTCATGTCATCATTTTTGTTTTCGCAGTTACATTTGTGCAAACTTTATGACAAGCGAATGCTCAGCCGTCATTGCACGCAATAAATAATGTTAATTGTTACCATGTACGTACAAACGTCCGTAAGTGATGCGTTTTAAAAGAATCGTATCATCCTGTGCAATATAGGTATGTTGTCTCAATGCATATGTAACTTGATAGGTATGTGTTGCAAGGAAGTTTTGAAAAAGAACAAGGTATCGAAGAAGGAAAACAATGAAAGAATCTGCTAATCACGTGCCTTCTTAAACAATGCATCCTTCACTTTATTTAAATTTCCTGATTAATTATCGTCCTTCTTGGTGGAAAAACTGTGATAAACTGCCATCATACAATATATTAAGTATACTTATTAATCATAACAAGACATTGTTTACAGCGACTTGACTAAAGTATTACGCAATCCTACATATTATAAAATCATGAATACCGCATTTGTATCCAACCCGTGTAGAAAATATTGCGCTGTTTTTTTTGTTCGCGTCTCATCATCATCATCATAATATCAGAAACGAGTGTGGCACAAAAACATCCACACCTCCACCCCTCGCGCTTACATAATAATCATCAATGAAATAAGTAATAAGCTTACAGCGAGTTAAAGCGCAAAGTGCACATAGTTTATCGAATCCTTAATGCAAAATAATAATACCTTCGTTAATACGGAAGCTATAAAATTTCATTCTTATGCCATGGGAGTTAGTGAGTCACTGGTGGTGTTGTTGCTATGCAGTAGAATTTTAGACATTTTATTTTTTTAAGCACGACGATGATGTGTGCCTCAATTTTTATCATCTTAGGTGACTGACTTTTCAAGATTTTTATTATCCCGATGCATGCTATATCGTCATTTTACTTCTTTCTTTAAGGAAGAAATTCATTGTTAAGCCATCATACTTGATACCTCTTTGTTTTTCTACAAAAACTAGTAATTACCTATATTGCAATTTATTACTTTACACCCAGTATGGTATAATACATTTAAGGTTCTTCTACATTTACAATGACACATCAACAACAACAATAAAAACAACGTTACTTTACACTTCTTGTATTGCACTACTTGCTACAACTTCAAATTCGTTTTGAAAATGAAAGTTTTACAGTCAAAGGGGGGTTATCATTCTAGTCATCAAGGTATCATCATCGTCATCATCATCACAATACAATGATAAATGTTATCGCTATCATTGTCGTTGACATAAAACTATGATATTTTAAGAGCCTACACATATTCATATACAGTGTGGAGACAGGTATCTATTTAAAGGTAATTGGTATATAATAATAATAATAACTATATTAAATGTTGAAATGAACAGTTTTATTTAAAAGACCACTCTCCGCGCATTCCCTCATTTATTTTTGTGGGTAAAGATAGTTGGATCGTAAAATGTGGAACTTTTTAAGAATGATTGCTGTTGCGTTCCATTTACACATTTGGAGTCTTGTTGTTCGTTTTTCTAGAGGAGATCTTGTCGGTCAATAGTAATGTGAATATAGTGAGTGTACTGAAGGAAAAAACAACAGCATTTGATCATTTGTTGTAACAGTCAAATTAGCAATAACTTGACAATTTGAGATAATAAATCATTTATACGACGCTGATCAAATAATGATTATTCAATTGCTACCGACTAACAAGCTATTTTACATGATGATGAACTAAAAAGTGAAGAATGTCATGACGAAAAATCATGTCATGTTTTAAGGGAACTGCTGCTGTGATGATAGTGTGATCCTATTTTTCTTGCAAACACAATCACTTACACACTAGCACACACTCACACATACATCCACATTTATTTGGTATTATCAGAAATTTTGAAGCAATATGCAATAAAAATATGTATGCAAAACTTGCAACTTTTACGTACCTATAAAATTGAACACGTTATATTAGAAAGGCTCTTACTTCGTACTCGTACCTACATATTCTGTTTAAAATCACACTTGCACTTCCACTCGACATAAACAAAATATTAGTCGTAAAAGGATACGCTGTTTCTTAAATGATTTTTTTTTCAGCATCAGACAAGCATTCTATCCCCCACAGCAACTAGACTTGATCGTCGTCGTATCACAATATTATCTTCTTTAGATCAATTTAATTTTGTGTTGCCGTCACTGTTATGGGTTTTAGCGTGAGAACTAGAATTCATTTACCGTACCAGACATTATATACTCATATTGTTTTAGTGCGCCGTCGTCGTCGTCGTCTCAAAAAGGCGAGCATCCTTTGTAAACCCTATATAATGCCTTATGGGCATAATTCTATCGCGTTGAAATGTTTATAATGATTGTACTCCTCATTAAATTATTTGTTTTGCACTTTTCATAAAATACATAATGCCCAAACCTGTAGCATACCTAATTGTAATACAATACCCTCTGACAGGATCATCATGAATGTCAAACCTCCTGCAAATGTCGCCGTTTTAAAAAATAAAATAATAAAAAAGAAACAAATGTTTCCAAGTGCACTTTTTTTCTCATGCTTCCCCACAAAAATATTGTGTGGGCATGGTTAAACAAAGAGAGTGCACACTCTGCATACAATAACTTCTTCTCACCTTCTACAAACACCATGTTTTTAACTGTGTAAACGTCCTTTGCTTTTTTCATTGAAAAAAATATTAACACGACGAAACATTGGAAAAGAAGTGAAGAGTTCAGTCGCTACGACGATAAATTATCATCCTCGGTAGAAAGAGTGTCCTTTCTAAAAAAGTTCAATTAGCTTGCGTGCTATCATACATACCATATTAATAGTCACGGTTATCAACATTGCATTTTTTTAAAGAATAAAACTATACTGGTCTTATCACGTAGTAGATCTCACAGTTCTGCACACTTTTTTCTGTGTGATACATAATTTGCATAGTAATTTGTGCAAAAATTTGATAAAAATGCGGTGTGGTATTATTATTCCCTTCCCTTGATTGAGAGGCTATTTTTAGCTGGGTTGTATGTGAATATTTGTGTAGTTAATGGGGAGAGAGTCCCAAAAGTCTAAACGCTCGGTGAAGGGCTCCATAATTACTCTAGGGTGCTCCTCTAGTTGAAGGTACTTGAGGGGACTGAGACCGGATACCTCGGAAATTTGCATTGGGTTCCAGTCAATAACTTCACCCCAGGTCGCAGATGGGCGTCTAGAAACATTAAAAATGATAAATTATAAACGTTGGATTATGTAGGAAACTTTTAGGTACTCCAATACATACTTGGTCTCCGCAAACGATGACCAAAGCTTGACAAGTTTTTGAGAAAATGAAGCCAACTCCGCATCATTGGTGATTTCTGGAAAATTGTGCATCTTAAAGAAGAATTGAAGAGGATCACTATGCGCAACTCCGTGATAACCAAAATGTTTGGGAATGTTGAATATATCCAGCCAACTTTTTTCTCCCGTCTGGGTGAAGTAGTAGAGATGAACTGGGCTAAATCTAGAATGAAGAATAGCACCGTTCTTGTTGCACTGGTAAAAATTTCTATCAGAGAACATGTTTGTCAAATTGTCTCGAGTTTCCAGTCCCACAAGCTGGTTGCCAAAGTAGTAGCGGCGAATATCGTTAGACGACGCGTAATTAGAGTCGGGAGAGGCTTCTGTATATGACAAGGAAAATGGCGCTATGCGATTCCAGTTTTGATTGAACTCCTCCGTCAGTTCGGTGCTATTCAAAATAACTGGAAACGAAACGAATTTGATTACTTACAATTACTCACGTCTTTGGTTTGCTTATATCTGCGGTTTCTGAAGAATCTGTAGTACGTACTTGAAGAATACAAAGTAGCTCCCTCCTGGGAATTTATACCAGTTAGCCAGGGTACCTTATTAAAATTTCCCGATTCCCACATCACCAAAGGATGATCTGGTAGGAAGACAGAACCTGGCGCTTTCCGCGACTCTTCAATCGACGGAGCAAATGGTACTATTGGATCGTCATCCCAACCAGCTAAATCGTTTTGAGCGGCCACAATTTCACTCGGTTCTTTGTTCATAAGGCATGCGACCAAGTAGCGAGGATTTTTTGTTGGACATCCAATCGAAAAACTCAATCTGACAATTTAATTTTTAAAATATTTTGAACGGCTCTTTCGTATTGATGTTTTTTCAGAAAGAGAAACTAACCGTTTTGCCACACTTTTGGGATTGCCCAAAAATGCCCAAGGACACAGAGCATTCCCACTCTGTGAAATTGCAGCATAAAACAGACCTCTGGACATGGGGCTCAAAATATGATATGATACCGAAGCTGAACCGGAAGAGTCGCCAAAAATTGTCACCTGTGCCGGGTTTCCACCGAAGGCAGGTCTAAACAAATGAAGAAACACGACATAAGCAACTTACTGGTAGCTCCTTAAACACTAAAAAACAAAAAGGTCACATGTTATCTCTAATCCATCGTAACGCCAAGACTTGGTCTTTCATCCCCAGATTTGCAGGATATGTTTCATCTCCTGTATTTAAAAATCCCAAAGCTCCAATCCGATAGTTGAATGTCACTGCGAGAGGAAATTACACTCAAATTGATCACCCTAAATTGACGAAATAACTAGACATGCTAAATAATTTAACTTTCCCCACCAATAATCACATCCTCATCCATGAAATACTCTGGTCCGTAGTCATTACCAGAACCAAACATAAATGCACCACCGTGTATGTACACCATAACAGGTAGCACCTTCTCCATTTCCATAGGTCTGTAGATGTTGAGGTAAAGACACATTTCCGCTCCAATTACTTTTCGGGCATGTGTGTCGTATTGCATGCAAATATCGCCAAACGTGGTCGCATCCCGAATACCTTCCCATTTTGGTGGTGGACCAGCAGGCTAATGAAAACACAATAAATTGTAGAACACTTTCAGACTATTTCCTTATTACAAATCAGTCACGGAACAGGACTTTTGGTTAAATGGAATCGATATATGTTGTTGTAGTGATTGCGGGTTGGATGGCGCACCTTAAATGTTTCCGTCACTTGAGCGTATGGTATCCCTTTAAACTCCAGGTAGTCTTTTTGGCCTCTGGACTCGCCAAATTTTCCGCGCAATTGTCCCTGCGTTACTGTAGCAATGGGATCAACATCATACTGCTTTTCCGCTTGTACCCCATCCCACACCACACAAGTTACTAATAGCCACCATGGAAACATTGAAACTGAAGCCACTCCAAGTTTCAGGTTTAAAAATAAACCCATGGTTTTGTGAATGAGCCTCCGCAAGTCTTGTTTATTGTTGGGGTCAGTACCAGCCCTGTTGAATCTTCCGGTTTCTGATCATAATCCACTGGTGTGAGTGAAAATGAAATTTTTATAGAGCTAATTATGCGTGTATCTTCCCCATAGACTACAGTGGCACTGTTTTATGTGACACTCGTGCTCGTCTCCTTCTTGTCAAGGTACTGCTGCCGTACTACAGAATTCTTTCCTTATACGAAGTACCACAGTCCTTCAGTCAGATACTATAAAATGAGTTGTGATATGAGAATTAACTAAAAACCTATATAATGTAACATAACCAAGGCATTAGTATTAGTGCGACGTATTATTATACGAGCAATTACAACTTTAAGCCGTGTTAGATCACGATGACCGTATAACATGTGTACCACTGGTATATATACACGATTTTATCGTGGGATTTGTTCACATGCAATCATAACCATGTTTAGGGATGACGAATGTAACGAGCTATTGCCTTGGGACATGGTACTTTAAATCCTTTAAGGTAAAGCATAGGTTTTTGGTATTTACATGTGCTATGCTGACTATAATGTTTACTTTCAAATTAAAAATCTACCAAGATGACCAAGATTTTGGACTGAAAGCAATGAACTGATCTTGAGCTATGTTGTGGTTGTGAATTTCATAGTTGTACATCTACTATTGATTACCACCTCGTGAAAAACTATTGAACCTGAAATGACACCCGTCAAGTTGATTGGCTGTCAAGTAATTACAATAAAATTAATGCAACTATGTGGTTTCACACATGTTGAATACATTATTATCTATGATGATGACGATGTCCTAAGAGCTTATTTTATGGTCAAGTTTATTTTTATGATTTTGGTGCGACCTTAGGATCGTGACCGTCTGGGAGAGCTCTTGGGGGACAGATGCGTGTGCATTGATTTTTGTAATTGTTCTTGTATGTAGTGTACAGTTTTGTGTATACTTTAATTTTATGTTCAATATAGGTAGGTCATGCGTGGTTTAGCTAAAGACATTACTTCCCAAACCTTTTTCAATATACCCGTCGTTTATTTCCCTACTTCAGAGACAGTAATTCCCGAAAGAAAATTGAATCGGTTGTTATATGACATTAATTTAAAGTAGTTGGTTAAAAGTACGCGTTTATGCGTAAAAACCAAAAAAATATTTGATTGGAAATCTTCGCATTAAAGTGTTTACTTCAGTAAGTAATATCAAGTAACTGACAAGCACATAATATTCATAAAATATACTAACGTGTGATATTCTGAATATAGTCAATTATAGGTATTTAAAAAATATAAACCCGTATTCTATTGTTGCCCTAAAAGAAGTATCGTAATTTAGGCTGGGCGTTCAAACAAAGTTAAAATTTGTATTACTTCTTTTTCGCAGCAAGATGATCATGTCAGCAAGAATTGCAAATTATGTATTACTCCAAGCAGTTTAAAATCCTAAAATTTGATTAAGGAAGAGAATAATTTTCAATATTCTAAGCATTCGCGCACCTCCAACGGTCATGATTCCCGAAAATTGTTGTTAGATTTTGGAAATACCTATAGTTCATAACGGTAGTGCCAAGGACTTTGAATTGAAAGTAAACTCGATTCAGTTTTCGATGTGCATTATGTGCCAGTAAATCTTGTCTACTGCATATGCAATATGAATGTAAGGAAAAAGGAGAAAAAAATAAGTTGGTTCAGTTCACTACGTAACGCAGATCTACGAAAATAAGTAGATTCATCTTGTGGCTACAATAGGTTGGACTATGAATCACGTTTAGAACTGCTACCACAGTGGACGCTTAAAATGTCCTTGCACGAACACCTATAGAGTTTAATTTTACATTCATCGACACATTTTATGTTACCGTATAATTATGTGAGTAAAACTTTTTAAAACTTTCCCTTATTTTATTTTGTTCCAGTAGAAAATAGGTAAACCTACGACAGTCATTATTGGTCAAGCTTCAGCACTCAAGACAACGACAAAATGTTACGTGTTATGGCTATCTTTCTAGTGAGGAAGCTGTGAATCATCGTTGACGATAATGGGGATAACGGTAGCATATGCAAACATAGTCTCATGGTCATGGTCGTTGTCAATGCGGTCGAACGGTGACCATTGCAATTTGGTATATTTATGAAAAGCACGTGTCCATTTGAAATGTTGATATTATTATCGTCGCCAATCGTGATTAATGGAGTGAATCCTCTAAAAGCATGCAATTTTTTTAAAATACAGGCTATACCAGCTTCTAGTAAAATCATAGTAATCGATAGAAACATAGCAGATGTCAATGTCGTCTGCCGTTTTAATCGTTTAATCAGCATGCAACGCGGTTTTCCTTGCCATCTATTTATAACGAGTCAATATACCTTTTGTTGATTTTTTATTTGAATTCAATGTTTTATTTTATTGCTTGTGTGCACATCACAACTATTTTTAACTGTCACAACTAGTCAATGTCACGTCGTAAATGTAGCACCGTCTTTTATATAGGTATATAAACAAATAGACCATTTATACGTTATCAAGAAGGATCGTTAGAATATTCACGAAAAAAATCCTTCGTTTAAAAAGTTTCTGGTGAAGCATGGAGGGGGAGAGGTGTCCACTGATATCTCTACAGTGTGTGATGTGATAACTAATGACCCATTCCCAGAAACAGGAGTGGCAACATTACCCACTCCTTTTTCTGTGTACTTGTTGTTGCAGTTCCAAAATGGCCAAGCTGGTGGACCCCGAATGTCCTTGGTAAAAAGACTGAGATAATTTCTCTTAAAATTACAAATACTTCTTACTATGTACGCATTTCGACATTCTGAAATTTCAGAGAAAATTGCATTTCATTATTTACGATAAATTTATTTATTTATTACCGTAATCACGCTAAATTGGAGATTTGTATGACCATTAGATGAGAGCTATATTGTATAACCGTAATTTTAACCTATGAATAAAAACAAGATCATAATTATTATGTAAGGTTAGTTAGTTCCGAACAAAAAAATTAAACCTGAAACGTCTGATCACTGGATTGGAACCCAGGTGAAATTAATGTAATGTGGGCTTAAATAGTAAAAAATATAATACCTCTATTCCTCACGTCCAGGGGGGGTGTGTTTTCATGCTGCCTATGTTACCCGTGTTGTAAAGTTGTAGCTGCATACAACACTATAGGGTATTACAAAGTACAAATGAATATAGAAAATGTTGGCCCATTCGGAGTGAACATTCTTGGTGTAAGTTTTAATTATATCCATTTATCACTTGGCCCAGTCATTTGTCATAGTGTAACTAGCAAACAGTTTTTTGTTTGTTTCTTTTGTGAAAAACTGATGACGGACGGACAAAACGATCAGACACAACAACTTATCTGAAATGGTACTTGCTGTACCCTCCTCGGTTCTATATGAATGAATATATGCTTACTCGCTGTGACAAAAAATGTTGTGAAGACGTTGCTTGACTGTTTAATGTCCTTAATGTAAAGAGTATCGACTATCAATGTCGATACAATGTATTTGTACTTTCATATTTAATCCCACAATTTATCTCATTACTGAATGCACCAACAAGGATGTAATTAAAGCTGAGTAAAGCATACATTGTACCGGTTGAAAACCACAGCGTGATACTTCACAAAAGCTATGCAAAGAGAAATGTTAAAAGCTTTTATGCTAGAAATTCACCAGAAAAAGTGATTATCAGGTTTTTCTAATTTTTCTTATAAATATCAGTTTGATACGGCATTCTTTCCATCAAATCATATATTGAAGTGATACCGTCAGCACTTCAAATTTGCCATCGATTTAACATTAGCGGACTTGAATTTAAAAATCGCATCATGAACATTGCGCTGTCGTTTAGGTTTATACGAAAGTTGTTCGCAATTGTTTTCGTTTTTAACATAGTTATCGAATCCGCAGTCTCTGCCAGGTCAACAGATACCTCTGCAGAGTCAGCGGGGACGATAGGATCCTCATCTCAAGTACAAAGCAGTTCTCATCATCACCGTGGAGACCGAGAACGTCTTTCTGCTCAATACCGGGCATCCCAGGATGACCGGGATTTGGACACAAGCGAATCATCAGTGTCTCTCACAGGCATGGAAAATCTTTCCGCAGCAGCAGTGGCTGCAGGTCTTGAAGATGACCCATTGGCTTTAACAAAGTATATGGCTGCGAGTGCAAGTGCGTCTAAAATTGCCGGATTAAATGGGTATAGTAAAGGTGGATTTTATAATCCGTATGCCAATATGCCAGCACAACCAACTTTGAACAGCGTTCCAGGTAGTTACTACCCATATTCAAGTTATCGAGACACAAATCCCATGTTGGAATGGAATTATGAGAGAGATCGATTGAGGGAGCTCAGAGAGAAAGCATTACAGGCTGCTCAATCTGCTCCTTACAGTGGTAGTTCAAGTCGCAGTTACCGTGATGTATACAGTGGTGGTGGTGGGGGCTTCTCCGCTGGAAATTTTCGTGAAGGATATCGCTCAAATAACTATGATTCTACAGCAATGTCTTCAGGGCACCCGCACGGACATGAAGGCCACGGAGGACATGAACACGAAGAACATGGACACGGTACCGATTTATTTCATAACTGTTCATAATAGAAATCAAGATATAGTGTCGATGATTGATTTTATTTTCTTGTAGGTTGGGGATCGGGTTCCTACCCCAGCAAAGTGAATACTAATGGAGTGGGACTATTGGGACTGTTGGGCCTGTTATCCCTGTTGTCTAATGTACTGAGACTGTTCACGACAACTACAACAACGACAACAACTGCGGCGGCTGGGAGGAGAAAGAAGCGGTCCCTTGTTGAAGATGAAGCTGTTCTTGAAAGTCGAGAAGAAAAGAGGGAGAGGATTTTTATGGAAATTTTGCCTCATTTAACGCCAATAGCTCATGCAAGAGATGGTTATTTACCGTTAGCGTGTACCTTCAATGGTGTTTGTATGGCTAACAGAGTACTCGTCGATGAATTCGGCGTTCATGGTCGCGCTGGAGGAATTAAGATATCCAGCGCTATCGTAAAGCTTTTAGAGAAAGTCAGTAACCACAATTCCACTGATAGTGGAAAGATTCATGCCAGCAAACCTGCTGATAAGCCTGGGAAGTACTCATACAATGGGAAAAAAGCGTTTGATATTAGGAAAAGACTCGAGTCGGCTGGTCTGGATGGAAGGAATAAAAAAGACTGCCAGAAGCTGTATCCTGTTTGTGAGGCTTTGCAGATGCAAGTGATGCCTAATTTTCCGTTTACAATTAGAATGCAGGATTTACCAGAGTTGATTATCAAAGCCAATAAGCTGACGTCAAAACAAACAGAGACAGTCCCAATGAAGTTGTAAAAAAATGAGAGCATTGTTGTGGATGCCTATATATTTATCGTTAATTTATTCTTATAGTTCAACTCAAAGTGTGTAGCTTTGTATAAAGTCAAAAGTGCGCATTACATTACATGACCGACAGCAGACAGACAAGACGACAAGACATACATTACTACAACAAGCATTTTTAATTTATTAATTGACGAAATTTTTCTACAATGGACTGACAATTACAACAGTACAAAACTTGTAACTGTCAACTGTGACGCATGACCTGGCGAACAACATTATATAAACACGGACTGATAGCAAACTGACGAGGACTTCTTACATTGATAACAAAGTAAACACGTCGTTTACTTTTTTGTTGGACGTTTTAAACTGTACCGACAATGACGTTTAACCATTATTTACTGATAAACCTGAACAACGCCTACTTTTACCACAAATATGTGTATTAGCTACTACAGTTGAAATCACTCAATAAAATAAATTACACGTTTAAACGACTGCCAAAAAGTTTGCATTATTATGAAGATGCCATGTTTGTCAGAGCATGAAAATGACAACCGTTTTCTAGAACGCATTCATAAACACTTTAAAATATATTGCAACGCAATGATTTGATCTCAAATCTTTAATGAACCATGAAAAATGAACTTGGGAATCAGGCATGAACTCCCCTCATCCTGCTGATTCCGTTTGAATAGCGTCTAACCCTTTAGGAAAATTATATTTTGGCTCTCTCTTAATATAATTCACTATGAAATGCATACTATAGGTAAATACACGAATATAACCACAATTGTGGATCTTTTCGGGGAAACATCCATTTCCATCCGTATGGATTGCTTTTGAAATCTCTGTGGAATCTAAACTTTCAAACTTATTTGTATTACGTGAAAAAAGTAAATGTGGATAACTAAAAAGCAAGTAAAACCAAGACTTCTAATAAATTATTCGAACATAGTTGGCAGTGTTTTATTTTTACACTACGCAATTTAATAATATTAAAATAAAATTACTATGGTGAAAGATGCGTAATGTTCCAGTTTCTGGCTTTAAGGGGTTGCAGGTACAATCCTGCCCCGCTTTAGAAAATAAATGTATGTAAAGGTATTGTGTTGCGAATCCGGTCTGGAAAAACGGCTTCTGATTGGCTAATACCCTACCAGTTCCGAGAAAAGTGGCAAACCGTTCTGTTGCATTAG
>JAHZNE010003441.1:0-18327 GCA_027744055.1 Callyntrura sp. NNG-2020
AGTCAATCATGAGATACGTACTTTGCAAGCACGGTGAAACTAACATGGGCGTAAATGGCGTTTTGGAAATTTTTGCCATGGATGACATATGAAAAATCAGTGTGCGGGCTTAAGTCAAAAGTTTGAGAAAATTGCAATTTCCGTGAAAGTCAGGTCAGGGAAACTGAACCCATTTCTCAATGATATGCCAGTACCACAGATATGAAACTTTTCTTTAAGTTTCAATGTTTTGTCATTGTCATACAAGGTTCGTTTCCATTTCCAAAAAAAATGTTGATTTAAGGTCCTTAAAGAAAGATCTGACTCGTCGGTTGTCTGCCGTCAGTATTATGACATGCCTGCAAATATGCAACCCTTCAGCGCATTCAAAGCATAACACTATTCAACACGAGCATACCGATACCATACAAAACCACTTCACCGAAGAAGTAAAATTGCATTTGTTTGGTTTTTCGCATGCATATGCATGCATGAAGGAAAGAAAAAGAGAGGTTCAAACAAGTCATTCGGTTCGTTCCAGCTGACCATATATGTATACATTATTACATTTTTTAGTTTGGTAAACAAGAGGAATGTATTAATGTGTAAATGCAACTAACGCGAGCAAAAGTTGAAAAGAAAGCACTCAGTGGTTTTCGGATGATGTAATTTCGCTTTGCATTTGACATTTTTATCTACCTACCGTTGACAGGAATCTGTTCGAGAAAATTTTGTTTTGCGTCCCTTTTAGCCTTACAGTCAAAAATACAAAAAATTGATTTGCATCATGAGGGCTTTATTTTGGAGTTGTAGGCAGAAACAAAAAAAGGAGTTGATATTAGTGATTCTGTTAGTTTATTGTGTCCTTGTGTTGGGTGAAGCAAGAGGTATAAAGGACATTTTTTTGCGAATCAATTCAGCCAGCGCTTCTTGTGGAATGTGTTTATTATGTAATGGTTTATATTTATAATTTTTAGAAAGTTCTAAAAACCCTACGTCAAAAAGAGGAGACGATGATGCTAAGAGTGAGGGGCAAGGAGGTGGTCCGTTACACAACTCACACTCTGTCAGCACTGGGATTAAACACCAAAAGAGTCGTGATTCGGTAATTGTTTCAACTCACATAGTAAGCCAGTAGGAAGACAAATTTTTGACTAATAATTACTGACAATTGGGAGTTGCACATGATCACGATTGTTGTATTTTATTTAGTGTAAATATATAATGTTAAAGATAGAGACTTATGGCCAGTTTTACAATAATAATCAATTGTCGCACCCATCTTATGTCTCGTTGCTTATTGCATTAAACGAAATAAGTGTACATAACTAATTGATTCAAGCCCAATGTTTTATTCATGTGAATTGTGAATAATTGTCACAAAAGTACTTTTGTAATTGATTTTCAGCAGCAGAAATCTTCCGGTCATGAACACTGTAATCCTAGTCAACCAGACATAAATTGCTCGGATTTGGATGCAGAATGCATTGATTGCGACTTTAATTTTAAATGCAAGTATGGAGAAAATGTCACCGTCTTTTGTAAAAAGAAACCAGGTGTAGTTTGCAAGGTATATCATTAAATTATGTAATTTGATTTCCATATTCTTTAACCATGACTTGACTATGCCTACTTTTTACTAAATTATTCACTACCAAAGCGAAAAAATATTTGCAATTATACAATGCAATTACTTACGACATACATGCGGATTTTTTTAAATTTAGGAAGACGTCTCTTTTCCTCGAAAAATGATTTGCCAGTATTGTTACCAAACGCCATTGTACCAACAAATTTGCAACGGGGCACAGGGATGTAACTCTATAAGTGCGCCACCTCAACCTGTTAAGTAAGTATAAAAGTATATATGATTTATGAAATAGAAGATAAAGGTTAAATCTTATACATTGTATGTTCTTTCATACAGGCACAACTGCACAGTAATTTCCCGGTGTCAGATATTTAGGTCCCGCTGATGGTTCACTATATGTCGACTAAGATAAGTTTAAAAAATTGATATTGATGGGATACTATTAGTTGCCATTATCTCAGAAACTAAGACTGCTTTTTGTTAAGCTATTTGTATTAATTTCTATGATTGAATAAGTCTGTGTTTCGTGGTAAATGTACTTTTGTTTTGGTATCTTATTTATTACTCTCATGTGTTTCTTAAAAAAACTAGTCATTACTTTAGATTAATTTATATTCACTGTCACTTCACAAAGGATTTTCAATTTCAAACCATAAAATAAAAGAATTATTACTCACGACTATAATTTTTTTTACAATAAACAAAATATTTTTGTGGAACAATAAAAGCATATATCATATTTAACATAAAATTATGGTAACATTTACCTTCACTCAGTTTCTATTTGGTATATGAAGGAAAAGGACGTATCTAAATTATAATAAATTGTTACATTTCTCATGTATGATGTTAGACCTTGTTAGACAGTTTTACTTGCTATATACTCCTGTACTTTGCTGTCATTCAAAACGTTATCCGTAAGAGTTATTAAAGGGGATGACGGACAGCAGGATCCGGGGCCACCGGAGATAGTTGGATTGGAAGAAAAGATCTTACGGACGTTATAATGTTTGTTAACGTACGTCTAGTCAGTGGTTCTGAGTTCTGTCTGTTGACCCCATTTGACAAGCGGCGGTGCAAACGTAATGTTGCATCATTTGTACTTTGATTCCGCCGACGGCGGTTCCCTTCAGGTCTGTCGATTCTACGTTGTAGCCATCCGTTTACAGTTCCCATAAATCGCCTACTCGGTAATCGTCGTCGGCGAATTGTAAGCGATGGTGGAATTTTGTTCACATTTCGCAGACCAAATACGGTGCGAAACGTTGACCTTCTTCTATACTTATTATTTTGAAGAATGCCAGTTAATTTCATCATTTCCACGTCTTCGTGTTGTTTGGATAGGAGAACTGGAGGGAATTTAAATGGAGACTTCAAGTACGGTCTACGGAGGGCTTCATTGATAGCTCGTAAAACAACTTTGATCTCTTCCACAACTGTGACGAAAAGACCGTTTTTCCTAATTTGACTTGGTGACCCTGATTGTATCACTGCCCCGGTCACTGCGATAGGACCATGATATGGTTCTAAAATTATTTGATGTTTTTCCGCTGTTTCATTTACATCATCGGGTGCCCTACATTGTTGACATTGATTTAAATTAATGTTTTGACCAGATTTCAGATACATAGAAAACCATGCTTTAACTCGTTGTATTAATCCTCCGGAAGTACTTGTGGCATGAAATGAAGTTTTATTATTTTCTCCTCTGGGTAACAGTGTTTCAAATTTTCCTCTGACATAAACATACCGAAAACGTTGTAAACTCCTGTCCTTTTCTTTTTCCAGGTAATTATTCAAGGTTAAAGTAGCAGTTTCTAATATAGACTCAACGTCTGCGTAAGTTAATGTTGATGCTGGATTGGATGTGTACCTCACGATGGCATTTTGATTACAAAGCAATTGCTTTAATTTGTTAGCAGCGTCTTCTGTGAATTTGTTTTTCAAGGCGCATTCGCCTGATGCTAAGCCACCATGAAACTCTTTTTTATCTATCATTTCATCCATGTCCTGAATAACCCCAAAATCTTGAGGAGACGAGTCTAACCAGTCTTCCACTTTTTGATAACTGGATACGCAATTAGCATTTAAAAGAATTTCGTTGTCGTCCGTCTTGAAGTAATTCAGGAAATAGCCACTTCTTCGCAAAGCACCATAATCAATCACAAAATTCTGGCATTTACCCGGTGTATACTTCACTTGCATAAATTCATTAACACCGTCTGGATATGAGTCAGTATTTGTCGTAATTGCTGCAACTTCATGTACAGTTTCCCCTTTCTCTAAATGTTTGTATAACGTCTCGTGTTGGTCTGAATTTATTTCAGTTTTCTGAACAAAGTCCTCCGCGTCACAAAGGAATGTATCAGAATCAATGTGGTAACAACTTTCCAGAGTACTATGTTCATTTGGAGTAAACGGGAAACTAGGTTTTATATCGTCATTTTTCTTGCATGTTGTCCTTTGGGAACATGAAAAGCTATTAAAAGCCGAAACTCCTGACTTATTTTTAACATCGCATGAAGCTCTGTTCCAGTGGGTTGATTCCGATTTCGAACCAATCTTTTCGTTCACGGTTTCATCTTTAAAAATGATGGTGGATTCCTCCCATGAAACTCTTTTAAACCGTTCTGTACTTTCATTTAACGAAATGTCATCGTCCGTTGAAAATAATTCTTGAGACATACTGCAGCCCCCCGCATTAACTATTTGATGAAAAGCGGCAATAAATTCCTGACACACTTCCCCACCAATTCCTAATTTTGGATATGAAGATTCACCCATTTTTAAACTTCATGTTTTATTTTAGAGAGGTTATTGGAGAAAATGAATGTAAACCATTTATTGGTAAGTAAGCTTGTACGGATTCTTTGCGAAAATGCAAGGCAGCAATTTCATTTTAAAATTGCGAAAACCTATGGCAGAATGTGCGCATTGTGTATCTGTCTTTCCGATGTGCATCTTTGCATGCCATTTGCCATTTGCAATATTACATACAGCGTGTTATATTGTGTTGTGCTACTGCGGTAAAGGTGTGACAAAGAGCACCCCAGAAAAGTGCACTACTATACTTACAATATGCAATAACGGAATAGAAAATAAGGGGAAACCTTGTTTTCTATTCATTAGTCCGCTTTTTAACTGTCTACTTGCTTACCTCTTTTTCTTTATTGCTTTGTAGTGCAAGGTGCAATATCGTTTTACTTTCCTTCTACACTAGATACCACGACCATTTCAGTTTGTCTGCTCTTGCTGCATTTTTTATTCCACTCTCCACTCCACTCGCCGACACTCACATATCCCCTAACGCCAACTTACTACGTCATCAACATTCATCCATCATATTATCATCATCATATCAACTGTAACCGTATATATATGCGCTCGGTTTTGCTATTTGCTATCCTCACAATGCAGTATGCAGTGATCCTGAATTGGGATTTTGAGACTCCCAAAACTTCGATTTACATTACACATCAGCACAATATGTAGCTACATCATAAGGGGAGATGGGGTGAAGTTGGACTAATGGGAGTTTCGTCAATGTAGCTGGTTGGTGTTGGTGGTGGGTTGAAGTCGAGACGTACTACACATAATGGGTGTAATATAATTTAAGTTTGTAGTAACTTTTACCGTTTGTTGTAAGGATTACGGATATTATTCTTCTGTTATTGACAAGAGAGGTTAATGATTCTTACATGTATAGTGGATCTATCTCTGTATGTCTAGCAGCAATAATGGTGTTCCACTCCGCTGGCAGTGATACTTGGTAAAATGTCAGTGGCAGGTAGGGCAGTTAGTCATCGTCAAACGAAAAAGACGTCGATGAAGTTGTCAGCTGTTGTTTGGTTAGTTATTTTGTGAGCCCTTTTGAACCAGATAATGATGGTGCGTGGAGAAATTTTGTTGTTCGAAAACATCAATCGAAGTTGCTCGGAGATATAAAAAAATCTTCCTGTGTTATTGTGCAAGTTACACGTGTACAATGTACATGATGATCATCAATAAGTGAAATGTCAATGTAAGACAGTTATCGCCACACAATTATGTTCAGACAACAGTGCATACGCAATAGGTGTGAAGTAAATGTTCTAAAAAGATAGGAGTGTGCGAGCCGGAATTTTTAATGACAATTATAATACTGACAGCTGATATCTTGAAGTTCTATTACGTTGCCCTTTCCCTAATACAGTATTGTCAAAGTTAAGTGTCTGGAAAGAAAGATACAAAGTTAATTAAAGACTATACCTAGTTTAAGCTGTTTCTAATTTGTGAGGGGAGTTAAAGAAAAGGCCAAAAGCTGTCGTCGTCAATCTCTAAACGTGGCAGGGGTAGTTCTGGATCACTTGGTAGGGGAGGAGGAGGGAAGGGTAGTCCAAGTCCACAAGGTACGATGGCGTCACCTGACCCACCTAACTTGGCTCTTGGATCAAGAGTGGAAGTCGTAGGAAAAGGAACTCGTGGAAGAGTAGCTTACATAGGAACTACAGGTACTTATTTCATAATTTAAAAATAATGTATTCGTAATTTTATTATGAATTATTATTTTCCAGATAATTTCATAAATGGGATGGAATTTTTTCTTTTATGTTAATTTATAGAGTTTGCAACCGGTAAATGGGTTGGTGTAGAATTAGACGAACCGAAAGGAAAGAATAATGGATCAATAAACGGGAAATTTTATTTTAAATGTGCTGATGAACACGGGATGTTTGTAAGGCAGTCTCAAGTAGCTGTTATTGATGCTGGAGGTGCTGGAGATGCTGGATCCAGTCCAGCTGTAACTGTGTCTAAACCCTCGCCTAAGTATGCACTGTTTGCTGTTTATTGTAACGACTACAGTTAGTTTCTCGTTCTGAAAATTTGATACTATTATTGGGTATAACTTTTTACAGAAATTTAAGCCCAGCTACATCTAATTTAACTGCCGATGATAATCGAGGTGGTAAACCCAAAAGCAGGTGAGTTTTTTAAATTTTTTTAAATTAAATCGTCCTGTCAATTGTATTTATGATCAAAATGGGGACATTTATTTGATATCTTTGGCAAGCCACATGCCACATAAGCTTTTCAGTGGACTTGTCCTAAGTTTTTCTGACTGGTTGTTTTATTTTATTGTTTTAATGTACTGTAAGTTTCCTTTCAAGTGGTGGCACCATGCATGCATGCTTTTGTTAGGTATTTTTGTGTTCATCGTTGACATAATTTTCTTTCCTGTCTCATTTTCTACTCTTTAATCTAAATTTCTGTCCTTTACAAGCAAACCTATCAGTCAAATTCAGAGGAGGACTCAACTTACTCGGTAATGATTGAAAGTCTCCCTTTTAATATTCTATTTAGTCATTTCCACGATACAAAATCCCGTAGTTGAATGTTTATTATCGATAAAATTGGGGTAGCTAATGGGTCGATGGACGGGACAGGGCATATGTGTTTGTCCATCAACAATTAATCGTTTTAATGTGTCAATGAAACTTATAAATGAGGTTTTGTGGTTGTTTGGTCGTTGGGTGAAAGCTTTTCATTACAAAACTGACAGCAGTGATGTCTGAAGTTGACTATATATGTACGTGTTGATTGTCTATTAACTTTTGTCGCTTGAAAAGCTTGACAGTTACACTACACAACATTTATAGGTTGTTTGGGGCGTGAATGGATATTTTTTGTCAAATTGTGTATACGCCAATGTATTCGTTCATGCGAAGGGCCTTGCTAAATTAATATTCAATAATAATTATAAATAGGCATTAAGTTTTGAATGCTGACGGCGTATTTTAGCTCCTTTTGCCAAACATCATAGCTGTTTGACGTGTGTGTGGGTGTGCCTTTGAATGTATTATTTCAAAACTAATCTGGGAGAGTGTGTACCTGACCTGAATGATTTTACAGTGTTTTTAAATATATCGTGCGTAGGTTTTAGAGTGTCGCGTGAGTAAATGATAATATTCTGTTCACCCTCACCGTTCAATCTATAATATTATTCCTATATAGAAAGATGAGTTTATGTAATAAATTCCGTAATTCCTTAATGAATATACGTCTTATGTGTCCTCTTTGTTTTTGGATTATTAGGCTGCGTAAAAATGAAATGTGCTTGGATGGGTAATTAAACAAAATTTAATAATACTTCATTTTAATTTATGAAAAATAGCGAATTTATTTTTTTATACCTTTAACTGTCTTGTCTTTTGTGATATGTACATTTTGTGTGTTACACTACTCATTGTGTCTTTAATGTTTTGAGAACTTGTTGCTATCTTTTTGCATTTATTGGGTTGAGTAAATTGAGTAATGTGTTCAATGATTCTGACTAAAATATTTCCATAATGTGTTTTGGTTGATGTTGGAATGAGAACTGGGCTGTTGTGACACTGCTTTCAAAAGTTTCTATGTTCTGCAATAATATATGGATGGAATTTCTTAAGATTGTAGTTTGCGTGGACATAACAAGTTCCGATTTTTGTCAAAATAACGATATCTAAATACTGCAGATAAGGTAGTTTTCTCTTAGTTTTATATTGTAATACGTTTAAATTGTGATGTCCATCTTTACGTTCATTTTATAAAGAAATTCCATCTATCCTGTATGACAGCAAAGCCATATTTAATTGACTTCATACGAAATATGATGCTGTAGATACGTAACAGTAATTTCTGCTGACACAAAATATAATCTCATGACGAGAGTCTACCGTTGACCGTAGTATTAAATCCTATTTACGCGGAAATATGCATAAATGATAAATATATATACTTAAAATGACACGATAACAGATACGCAGTGTGCTAAACACGTTATTCTCCCATCCAAGCTTATGTCATGTGATTTAGATGGTTAAATATGTATTTAACATCAGAATATAATATTAATTAGTTAAAAACACGCTATCGACAAATAATTAATTTATGTATAAACTATAATTAAATAATTATAATATATGCTTGTAGATTGCCAATTAATAGTGGACGAAATACCCCTCCTATTACGCTTACATCCTTTGCTACTGCTAATTATCGTAGTGCCAGCATTACTAATATTAATGTAAAGCCTCCACCGGCCTCTTCCGAGATTGTACACAGTCGTTCCATCGACACATTGGACGCTGACGGTTTTGTTAAACCTTCATCCAAAGGCCTGATGAACTATTTTAAAACATCTGGCTTTATGGGTTCCAAGAAGGACACTGGAAAATTTTATCCTCAAGAAAAGCAGAACAAGTCTCCACTCAAGTGGTTGAGCTCTTTCAGTCCAAAGAAAACTCTACCTCTAACAATAACATCTATTTCAAGTGAAAATGTGTTTGAAGACATGTATAAGATGAAAGATGCGTCAGATCCCTGTCTCAGTGTTCCAGTTGCTGCAGGTGGAGTTGTCATACGAAGAAACAGTATAAAGTCTGAAGAAGAGTTATCAAAACCATCAAATTATAATGACAAATTTGATGTAAATGGTGACAATTTTCTGCTAGTTGGCAAGGGCTTGTCCTTGTCTGAAATAGAGAATAATAAACTAACGAAAGTCCTGAACAATGGTGACGCTTTGCAGGCAAAGATTTGTAGTAGTAGCGATGAGTTTGAGTCAACCGATATTTTCGCTGTACCGGCGGCGGTTTTGCCGAAAGAAAAAGTTACTAGCTCAGACAATAAGAGAAGACACTCAATCACTGGTGGTGGTGGAGATAAGCTGTCTTTTAAAAAACTAGGTAGTTCTGCCTTTTCTACTGCAAAGGGAGCGGTGAGTTTAAATACCAAACGCAGAATGTCACTGGCAGGAGATACACCAGTTGAAGCAAATTTGACAACTCCAAAAAAACCACCACGTCACAGTGGATCTGATTATAACATACTGAACCGAAACTCCACCGGCAGACCCAGCTATCCGGTGGTTACTCAAAGAAATCGGGTTCCTACATCTCCTCGCTCCCGAACTACGACAACTCCCAGTAAACCCCCTAGGCTTAGCTTAACAGGTTTAGAGTATTTACTAATAAAGTTTTATACAGCGGGTTAAATTCTCTAAATGGCTTTAATACTAAAAGAAAGATAACGCTCGTTTGATTGAACCGTTATAGCGTCTCGGGAAAAAAGGGAACAACGTCATCAATCAGAAGCGCCTCCGCAAATAGCTTCCAATCACCATAATCCTGCACCTAGATCGCCTGTAGTTGCCAACTTACGAAAATCCTTTACCACGCGCACTGCCTCCACGCCTTATAACAGTACCTTAAATTGTATATCTGGTAGTGCTTCAACACAATCCGCCTTAAATAGTACTGGAAGTCGTTTCTCCTCTCGTAGATCTTTAGTACCAGATGAGCTTGCAGCTAACCGAAATAATAGGTTATCGTTGTATCTGCTATGATTAACATGTAGAGGGCTATCTATATATATAGCCATTCACATTTTAGTCGTTTAAAAGTTGCTTCGTATACTAGAACTAATTTTGCTTTTATCATTATACTTATTGTTTGCACGTCATTTGGACTGCAAAATTGTTTACAAAGGGCTTTAATTATAAAATTTAACAGATTACCTGTGGCTGGAAGCCGCGGGGACCCGAAAGACACCAAGTCGCTGCAGTCAACGCCGTCTGGATCCAGAAGTAATTTATCTACATCTGGTTCGACTAAGTTTGATCTTGGATCTAAAAGAGCGTCGTTTGTTGAGGTTACTTTCGCCACATACAACTAATTACTAATTACATACTAAAACATACATATAGCGTTATGTTTGTTGTATAGTATATGGATTCAATTATAAATTTTGTGTTTGTAGACGGGCTTTACATCTGACAGAGAAATAATTCCGACGTATACTCCAGGAACGCCCGCCAGTGTTATCTCCACACCGATATCCACACCGTTGGTTGGACTATCCGGTGAAGAACGTTTTAGCGCTGTCCAAGCGTTAGAGGTTCTTCGTGGAGAAAACAAGGATCTCAGTGAAAAACTTGATACTCTTAAGGGTGAAATAAATTATTCAGTAATTATATGTAGTCTTGCTATTTCTAAGCGTTTTCTATGAAAGGGTTTGATAATATATTGTAAATACATATTAGTTGTTGGTGTATTTTATGACATGCAACTTTACTAACAAAATATCATACTTCTTTTTAGCAAAACGAGCCGTAGATCTTGAAAAACTTCGTGAAGTGGACCGTTTGAGATTGGAAGTAGAAACCTTAAGCGAATTCAGGGCGAAAGTTTTGGAATCTCAGGCAGCTTTGCAACGAGATCTTAAAAAAGTGAGTATCCACCAATTATATTTTATATTTTTGACCACCTTTTCTGAAAAGTCTTTATTTTCAAATGTCTATATAGTTTAATGCTACAAACGGGCTAAAAATTTGTATTTTAGGCTAAAAATGACGCCAGGGAAGCTATTGAGGCGAAGGAGCGACATGCGGAAGAAATGGCGGAGCTTTCTGAAGCTGTGGAAATGGCTACTTTAGACAAAGAAATGGCAGAGGAAAAGGTAAGATGATAAATGATAAATGATATGACTCGCAAATATTCTCAAATTAAACTTGTTTTGACTACGTGTCTGATCATGGTTCTGGTAGGCGGAGACTCTACAACTGGAATTGGAACAATCAAACGAAAGAATCGAACAAGTTGAAACTGAACTGAAAACATTGAAAGAAGAAATGAATGGAAAAGTCAGTTTAGACTCTGGAGAGGTTACTGCAATACATGTTAAGCAGTTCCAAGCGGAGAATGCTAGATTAAGAGAGGCTTTATTAAAGTATTCAAACGAAAAAACATTGTGATTCCTTTTTTTACCTGTTTATTGCTTTGTTTATTTCACTTATTCCACCTTAATTATGAATATAGGTTGAGGGATACATCCGCTAACGAGAAACATCAACACCAAAAAACCCTCAAAGAAACAGAAACATTAAGAACAGATGTAAAGGAGCTTCAACGAACAAAAGAGAGACTTGAAACACGACTCGAGGAATTGGAAGGACAAGTTACTGATTTGCAAGAAAGAAACGACGCTGCCCTTGGCGCAGAGGAAATGGTAGAAAATCTTACTGTGAAAAACCTAAATCTTGAAGAAAAGGTTGCACAGTTAACAGAAGCTGTAGCAGATCTTGAAGCGCTGCAGGATGTCAACGATCAGTTGCAGGAATCTGCAAAAGAACTGGAAATGGAATTGCGTGATGATTTACAACAGGCTATCATTACTAATCAAAACATAATACGGGATAGAGATGCATTGTTGGAGACAATAGCAGATTACAATGCTACCATTGTCAAGTTCCGTGATTTGGTACAAAAACTTACTGATGAAAATGAACTATTAAGGAAAAACTTGGAAGAAGAATCTTCCAAGAGCATCCCCGGACTTGCCGAGGCTCTTGATTTCAAGAAAATGTTCGCTGAAACGAAAGCACAAACTACAGCTATTGATTTGGAGTTGCGACGTTTGGAGGCTAAGGAAGCATCAACACATGTTCAATATCTCAGTGCGTTTATGCCAGAAGGATTTATGAAACGTGGAGGCGATAATGATGCCATTTTGGTACTATTGCTGATTCCACGATTAATGTGTAAAGCAGAATTACTGCTGGGACAAGTTCGTGAAAAACTTATGCCAGGAAGCATGACTGTGGAAGGTGTATCTTCCGCAGAAAGCACAGCAACTTCTCCAGACGTTGAAAGATTTGCGTTCTCTTCTCAATTATGCTTCCTATTGTATACGCTATTAAGTGAGCTTCACCGATGGATCAGCGCACTAAATGTTTGTGGCCCAGAAACCTTTTTAAAAATCGGTATTTTGATATCTGAGCTGTCAATACAAGAACGCGCAAGTGGATTTTTATCTTGAGTTACTAAGAAAAAGTCAGGTATGAACTAGGGATAATTTCATGTATTTCTTTTAATATATGAACTAGCCATTTATTAAATGGCTAGTTCATATTGACATATACAAATTTATTTTACATGTATTTCATGTATTGTATTTATTTAAATGAGACCAAGCTACACATTATACATGTCAATGCATTTATTTCTTACCTTACAGCTAGATGAAAATATCCCAACGGATGGTCTTGAAAAGTGCATTATATCTTTCCAAAATTTCTACACGGTGAATTTAAGTGATGAGCCAATGGAACCTGGAACAATGGTTTCGGACTTATGTCTTGCAGCAGCCGCAGCTAGTGACTGTATAGTAATTGATGTTTCTAGGCTGTTGGTAATGCTAAAGGTATGGACAACTAACTTTTTGTAGTTTTCAGTTTTCTACAATTTTCTACATTGAAATAAAATAATAATGCATAATTGATTGTCATGTCAGAAAACCGAAAAAGATTCAAATATGACAGCTTTGCTTCAAGATATTAAAACCATCGGAGAGTCTCTTCGACAGTTAGCCAAAAGAACTCGACGATATTTACCAGACCCTCCCAAGCAGCCTCCAGTTTCCAGTAAACTACAATCTCAGTTACTTAATGACTCAGTCACACTAACTAAAGTTGTAAAAATACTTCAAGAAACATGCAAGCAAGCTGTTCGCCACGCTGGAATGTTAACGGGTAATAATACATATGAATGTTTACAGTCTGCAGCTTCATTCAGTTATCATACAAACTATTTTATGGTGTAGGCAATGAAGGAGTGGCAAGTACTAAGCTGGAAGAGTTCCTGCAGGCAGCAATGGACAAGTGTGACAGTCATGTAGAAGGAGCCGGGGGCATTAAAGAAGTAATAAAAGAATGGCTGACTACTTCCTTGATGACCATGACCGACTTGGCCCAAGTAGTCAATGAAGTTCCTGTAATACCAAAAGAAAAGGTATGCCTACAAGGATTAAATTGATGTTGCCATTATCATTAAAACACTTCCCTTTAAAATTTCGTTGTTTTTTTTTAAATAGCCGCCAGCACCTTTATCGATTCGCGCACAAACAGTGAAAGCAGAATTGGACCAAACGCGTAATTTGAGAATACAGTTGGAAGACAAAGAGGCTTCAATTAAAGTAAGTCTTTACTCATTTTAAAACATTATAGCTATTTCGGTTACTAAATTGTTGCTATTATTAAATCTGTCAACCAGGAACTTAGAAAGGCATTGCGAGGAAAGCAAGATGAATTAAGTGAAGCGACAATACGGAAGGAGCTGGCTGAAAAGAAACTTTCTAATGCTACAAAAGATAATGAAATGTCTGTCGAAAAATTAACGGTAAGTAATGCAAGTATATGCATACGAATGTGGACTATTCATTTGCTTAAAAATAATGTATGATCTCCTGTAGTCTGTTGTTAAACAAGTAACAATAGATTTATTTGAAAGGTAGACAATTTTAAAATGTTTTATTCATTATTATCGTCGTTTGTCATAAAATATAGAGAAAATTGGAGGATGTACAAAGCATGCTTCAGAGAAAAGAACGCGAATTTCAAGCCACCTTGGAACATTTCCAGTCAGATATTGAAAGTTTGGAATCTGAAAGAGGCGAACTTAAAGAAAAGCTTATGTCTGTCTCTAAGATTAGGCTTTTAGAAGGCCTTTCAAGAAGCCCAGGTATGTAAGAAATGTAGAATCATATTATTCCTATTCGAGAGATTTTAAATCCACATTTTGAAGGCATAATCAATTCCTTTATAGCTTCAACGCCACTGCAGTCTCCCATTCATGGTATCCAGTCCAGTGTCCAGCAAATAAGCGCAAGTTCAGTAGGCTCCAGCGCTGTACCTGCTTCCGATGGTCTAATTGAATACACGAGACATCTCCAGAGGGAACTTTGGAGGTTGCGTTCACAAAAGGTGGTAGAAAATCTGAAGAAGCTACCTCCTTTAGATCTTCCTAGAAAGTCTGATGATACAATTAAACAACTTAGCGAGGAACTCGCTGAATTGAGAACGGTAAATGATAAATGAAAGAAAAACTTCATACTTGTCATACGTTGAAATCGAAGATGCTGATTATGCAAGTAAACTTTTTGTAATTTATGTTGTTCCTTTTTGTTGACAGGCATGGACAAGGAACATTTGTGATTCTTTGAAAATTTCATTTAATTCCTCCCTAAATGCTGCCCGAAAAGAATTTTTGTTGCACGAAAAGCAGCAACAGAAGTTGGAATTGGCGAAAAAGATGGCTGAGCTAAAGCACAAGATTGCTTTGGTGCAAGCAGAACGAAAAGCTAATGGTGTTAAAAGGGCAGACTTTGCCGCTTTTTCTTCCAATAGGCCTGCCAAAGTACGGATTTCTTCTATAACAATGTTTTGTACTTTCAGCATTATTCTTTTCTAAAATGGTTTTTTTGTCTTTTGCATATCCTAGGACGTCACTAATGAGTTGCGTAAGGTTGGAATGATCAAATTTCCGGGCTGGGAAAAAAGCAAAGAGGAACCGCAGAAAATTGTGCTATCTGGAGAACAGCTTCAAAGAATTCATCTATTACTGAGCCCATTAGCTTAAATTAGACTTTCTTCGTATATATTGCTACCAAATGCTGCACCTTAAAACATTGCTGTATCGCATTTTATTACCATTGATGAAATAAATGTAAGTTTAATATTTTGCCGATTTAAACCCACTTAATGTATTAATATAATGTTACATGTATTTAAGGGCGTTTACTGTTTACTATAAATATAAATGCAAAAATTGCGCGGTTGGGTAGATGTAAGGTTAATTTAACTTATTCTTTAATTAATCACATGTATTTACTGTTGTAAAAACAAAAGAATCATCGACTGACTTCTTAAAATAAAATCGTGAATATATCGATTTACTATAAATAACATTCTTGAAATATATGATACATATTTCGAAAACTTGCTTCTATTATTCTAGATTTGACATTACTATACAGCATACAAATTAGTATGTTCATTTAATTAGGATAGTAATAATAGGAGTCGATTAGTAAATCTTAGCTTACACAGCAATGATTAATTTATAATATATATCAAAACGGTTTATATAAAGTATAAAGCTAAGGAAAATTACGTAGTTCTTTGAAATTTGCCTGCTCCTCGTGGATGAGAGCCTCTGCCTCTACCACCACCAGGATTAGATCCAAGCCCAGGTCTGCCAGTTAAGCCTCCTCCTAAAAAGCAACATCAAACATGGTTAGTTAAATCAATTCACACTAATACTACTGAAAATGATTAAATACAAGTGCGAGTAAAACATTCACAAAATGAAGCATATCATGAATAACACTAACCGCGACCACCTCCTCTTCCACGACCACCACCTCTACCACCACGAAAGTCTCTGCGTCCGCGATTACCACCACCTCCAGAGCTTTCTTCTTCCTTTACCATGTCAATGACCTCGTCTGGAATTCTGAGATATTTAATATTCGTGCCACGAATATAGCATTCGGGCATTCTCCAAAATTTATCACCATCCTATTGTCAAATGTCAAAGACATCAAAATAATATATCCATTACAACATACAACATACTGACTGAGGCAGGCATGACATAACGTACTACGTAATACGTAATAATGACTAAGTAAAATGTCAGATATTATTAAATTGTATTAGTATGACATACCCTAGAAGTGCAAATTACATCTCTTAGACAAATATTCATCCAGCCGTCACAAGCTTGAAGATGACCGTTATATGTTTCTCCATTTTTTAGTTCCACAAGCTGTTAATAACAAAGACAAAATCATACGAAATTTAAGCAAGCCGTATTACTCTCTAAAAATTGTCTCGAAGCAAGACAAGTCAAAAATTGAAAATAGCAAGTGGCGAAACTTGACATGTCAACTGTTCACCACTGACCATTAAAACAATCAAATGAAAACTCAATTATGGATTTATAGACAATTTGAATAACGAACAACAGTTGAGAAGTTTGCATAAATTTACAAGGTATATCCTATGTCATCACATAATTCTTTTATAACTTCATATAGCGAATCCAATGTCAACAACGTGATCAAATCAAACGTTTAGCAGAATTTATCATTTAAAACAACAGGATATAATGTGAATGTTAAATGTATTATGAAATTAGACATTCTCATCCCTAATCTCTCAAAGATAAAATCTTACCATGGGCATGTACTGGGCAGCACGAAGCAGAGACAAAGGCAACATTTTGTTGTGTTACCTTAAGTTGGATTTTTAACTTGGAACTAGAAAAGTCGGTTAATGTTGACCTAAACCTAACCTGTACTTAGTACCTATTCCACCCAAATGGGTAAAATGCCTAAGCTCCTATAGCAGCTTGAAACTCCCTAAGTCCCAAAAAATTAACTTCAATTAACAATTCGCAAGTAAGTTTCAATTAGTTAAAATTTAGTTATTCACCACCGTCACAATCACAATGTTTTGTTGATTCTGTCCAGAAATCTATATATTATGAGCCGTCGCCGGGCTCACCTCCAAGCTAGAAGGATGGATGCCCAGATTTGGTGCACAATAGTGTTCCGTAGATATACAGAATACAGACAGACTGATCGGCTGATGGTCCCCAGTCCCCAATATGGTCAGTGCCTCATTCATAGACCGCACTTACGATAAGAACTATGAACTATAAGACGTAACTAATGTAACTTACAAAAAGTTGATATGGTTAGTACGGTCCACTAAAACTAAGGCTCTGCGAAGTGCAAAATCACAAGTCACCTATTTTGTATTAAATACGAAGCGTTGATAGTTGATAGGTTCTTGTCATCTTCTTCAACTTCTAGTAGATTACATTAAACATTAGCTACGTCGTTGTTCTTTGTACTATTGATACTTTGTACTTTTGAAGTCACACAAATTAAATAATGCTTTCCGTGATTTGCATTTAGATTAGGAAACCTCTTCCAATCTCGTAGGACTGAAAACATAAAAACTGGGCTAACAGGTGAACCACACATAGGCCTCATAGGCTCAAACACAGGAGGGATAACTTTACCCCTGAATGGCCCGTGTGTAGTATCAGTCAGCTCTGGTAAACAAATAGATGTACTGCGCAAGCTGGTAGATTATCTAGTTTTTCTCTGGTTCCAGCAAAAGTAAATTCTTAGCGAAACACTTCTAGGCGCACTGAAGATGGGGCATCATGCGGCATATATAAAGTCTGTTGTGGGTTGTTTTGTTTCGGGTTCTACAAACAGTGAGTGAATGAATGATATATAATGTATGTAATACATGTCATGCGAGTGCATTATAGTAGGAAGCGCATTTATAGATGACGCTGAAATATTTATCTTTGAAATATCTACATCCGTGCAAATGAAGAGTAATATGAATGACTGTTTCTTCTTTGTCCACTTTGAACGCTATCACGTTGGGCATGTAGTCTCTCACATGCACATTATATGGCGTGTAAAAGTCAAATACATGAATGCTGCTGCGTCATGAAACCTTCGCGATGAAAGCGTATTCTCATCGACAAAACTTTTCAAGGACAGTCAGCCGGGCATTTAACGAAACCGTTCCATAACCTGACGCCCTTGACATGTAATTCATGCCAGTTATTATGTTCAGAACAATGCAACATGCAATTTGCGTAAGGATAAAAAAAAATAGGATTCTATCTGCCAGCTATTAATAAAAATGAGTACATTACGATTACGATGTGACTGAAAATTCAAAGGAAACAGTCACATCGGGAAGCTTGATTTACATCCAATCTAACACCGTCTAGCTATCTAGCAAGTTTTAATTTATGACCTTCCCATCCTTACAATATTGACCGACATACATATATGAAGACATACCAACAACGGATTGAAAAACGACCCGGCTCGATGTCGATACTCTGCTTAGTTGCATGTTTCCTCCT
>JAHZNE010003442.1:0-28547 GCA_027744055.1 Callyntrura sp. NNG-2020
CGTGCATCCTACCAACATAACTATTTCATATATTAAACTTTAACAGGAAAAGTTGGTCTGCGCTTTTGACGTGTGTCATTAACAAAGTCACCTGTAAATATACAGTAGCATTTTAATACGATAAAACTCACTAGGTATTAAATTTGCATACCTACATACTCGAATGTGATGTTATAAATATCTATAAACCTCTTACAAAATTATATTTGATGTCGGTGAGGTTTTGTTTTATTTTTCCTGCCACAATACATACATCACTAGCTGCACACCTATTCCGTGTATCCGTCGCCGGTCTCCAGTGAATTGATGATATGCCATGTTTCACTCTTGGTGTAGCCATAAATTTGCGTCGGGTTTGGGTAGGCAGTAGTAAACCTCAAAATATTTTGTAGCAAGTTAGAATCGGTACTTTCACCTCCTTCCTGTCATAACACGCATACAGCCAGATTTTTATGAACTGCGTGCACTTGACAATGTTTAGCAGTGAGAAGACTTGACAGGTTAAGTAGATATGGTAGGTTTCCAGAAGAACAAGGGAATTACCATATCGTCTCTCTCTCTCTCTCTCTCTCTTTGTGTTTTGTGTTGATCTCCACTGTGTACATAAATGAGCTGTGTTGTCATACACAGGCATACCATGTGCTGTACTTTATTGCGTCCGTAGAGGCAATATAACATATTAACAAAATGCCTGTGCACTTTTACTATTCTTTTTATCAGATTATAAGCTTTCTAGCTGCTGCTTACATACGGTATCATTTTTCAACTCCGCTTTATATCAGGAAAGATCACTGACGGCGTAAATCTGGCAGCAAGACAGAAAATTCCATGCGTGCATGTATAAATTACACGTGTACGCTACATATAAGCGGTATATACGGTCTCCTGATTTAAAGTACTTTCACTTTATGTGCACGTACAACTCATCAAACTTTACATCTTACGAGAGTACGCCCTTCCTACATGCTTATATCGCGATCACTGTTCTTGTCTGATGTTAGTGCAACGGAGAAAGTCGAGAAATGTTTATAGTCTCCTTGCACCTACATGTCCGTCCAGAATTGCAATTTTCTGTCAGCTATAAACGTTCATGTATATCACTCAACAGGGAACCGAGTGTAATAACAATAAGGAAGTGGCTAACTTCACGAAACTGGAGAACCAACATACGTGCATTTTTGTATTTGTCGTACATTTGTATTTTGTATGATGATTATGATGGTGCGCTGTTGTGTTGTCGACACGATATCAAAAGTTTGTATTACTCTGTAGTTATTGAAAGGAAAGGCAAGGGTGTCGTTAGATGTCCGGTGAAATACATTACTGCACGCACATTTTGATCCGTATACGTTAATCGAACTCACCCAAGAAAACGATGTTTCGTGAGTTCATACTTGTTTGTATGTATAAGTTTTCCTTCACTCTGACCGTCGCTGACGTTGATATCCTCAAACTTGCACTTGATATTTATTTTGGAGAGAAAGTGTACATTTTATTGACAAGACGTACCCATATAGTACATGCGATCCATATATCAAGATACAGTACAATGCACGAAGTGTCTCGTAAAAAATGTGAGCAGACCATGTGGCTGCTTCTGATATCTGCACTAGCTACTGCCACTAGCTAGTGTTTGACAATACACCAGAAGCAGCATGACAATGTGCTTTGCCGAGTACCTACTTGCTGTACACGAGGAAAGTTTCCCTCCATCGACCGGCAATCCTTCCATGAAAAGGCTGCGGCAGCGCTCTCTACGAAAAACTTTCTCTACAACTTAAATGAAAGCACTTTCTAAATGAAAGGAAAGTTCGCTAGATGGTGAAAGCAGGTGAAATTTAAGTTGGACTTCATTCAACTTTGTTAACAGATGGCGTTGGTGTATTACCTTTCATAACAGAGTAGTTTAACAATGTTGGTGTAGCTGGAGCTGAGTGAAAGTCTTACCGGGTCGTACCTAAAAACTCGGTATTTAAACCCGATATTTCTTGTACATCTTTTAATATAACTTTTCATATATTTTTATCTTGGGAAAGTTTGGGCAGTCGACTTAATGCTATGTATTACTATTTTCCTGCCATTGAGGTCAACCAGCTCGGAAATTAATTAAACACAAGAATTCTTACAACATACAGTGTAGGAAAACGTAATAACTACAATTTTGCGATTACACAATTTATCTACAGTTTAATACCAATGTTCTTGCCAGGGTGTATAATGGGTGCATTTGTATTCTATTATTCTTTAAAAGCATGTTCCGTAACGAAAGAAAATTAAAGTGAAAAAGAAAGACAGCTTTCACCATTGGTATCCACATCCCATCGTGTGTGTACCATATACGTCCTCACACTGCGCCATGCTTGTTGTTAAACCTTTTAAGCGCTTGAAAGGAAAAGGATGTACTTTGTGAGAAGCGGCTTACTACGAGAAACAACTTGCTCACCAGCACTCCATTCATTCTCTTTTAACAGTCAGTTCATTTTAAGGACTGGCATTAGCGAATGAGATCAAAGCATTTCAATACCTTTTATTCTCTCTTCTTTCACGTGCTTTTTATTCTATTCATTGAGGTAAAGAGAACGAGAGAAAAGCAATGTGAGACTTAATTTATAATGACTTCTCCTGTCACCCCTTTTTCTTTTACTACCAACGTACCGTACTTTGTTCCTTGTTACTGATAGACAGCAGAGGGCGAACGAGAGATCGTTTTTCTCAAGAAAATCTGTTCACAAGCCTGTTTTCTTTTCATCTTCTCCGGCCTATTAATGACTTTCCCAGTTTAACTGGATGATTTTCAACCACTTGTGATGATGAAGTATATCAAATTCAAGTGATATAAGCCTTCGCACTTCGTAAGTGATATTTGCATAGCTTTATACATTAACATAGCGTTCATCATTCAATCTGTTTTCGTGGTCACTTATGTTACATCTTTCCACATGTCTGTGCTTTTAGTGCATAAATAACTGTAAGAAGCAAAGAAAGTGTACATTCAGTTCTATTCTTATCTTGTCCATTACGTCTTAATATACAATCATTTCGCGGAAATTTTAAAATGCCAGTACTTCCTGCTAAATCTGATTGTGAGTCTGGATGGGAAGCAGGCCAAAATAAGTTTCATTATTCCTCTCACACTGGATCGTGTTATGAGAAAATGGATGGGTTGCATGGCCCGTTTTAACAGGCAGTTCTATATAGCTACTGCTGCCCTTTTCTCAGGAAACCATTTAGAAATTCCCTTAAATTTTATAACATCAAGCTTAATATTAATAGAATGACAACATCGACCATGAAGATGAGAATATGATGATCACATTGTAATTCACTTTATTGACATCATAAAGCACTTTCATGTCAGAATTGATAGTCATTCTGTACGTCATCATGATAAAGTTACTGCTGCTCTTTCTCTGCTGCCTCCATTTTTTGCCATAGTTTGCTTACATTTTGTATCCTCTATTCCTCCTCATCCACATTACACAAAGTGCTGTTGATCTAGCCAGAAATAGTTTGATGCTCCTGATAGTCTTTAAAAGGTCGTAATATTCTCTCTGTCGCTTTTGCTACGGCACATGGTTTTTCCAGTGTTTAAAGGGTGGCCATAGTAGAAATAACCGATACTTACGTCAAGTTCACTTTTTAGCATTATCCTCAGATGAAATGTATGAGAGAACGAAGAAGTATTTATTGAACACATTAACGCTTTCAAGTATTGAAGTGGAGAAACGAGAGGAGAGATAGAGGGCATCAAATACCATTATAAATTCGTTAATATGTCTTTGTCAAGTGATTCACTGTGGTACAAAGCTTACGTCTGTGCAAGACCTTCTTTTTAACCATTTCAAATGCTTATGTTTGTGTGCGTGTGTGTATAAGTAAATAAGCTAAAGGTTACTGTGTTGAAGCTTCTCAGACTTTTTAAGTAAATTTTGTCCTGAGAGAATGTATGCAGCTTTTGGAGCATGTTTACTTGGCTTAAAGACCTTAAGGAAGAAGAGAAGTGTGATTTTATTTCGGTGGGTAAAATAATAAAATATCCTCAATGGATATATACGAATCTTAGTTCTCACAAACTTCCCTTGTTTTTCCTCTTTTTCTCGAAGACTGTGTAGCATAATGAATCGTGATCGTAATATATATTATTTGATTGTGTAAAATAAGGGTAATAAGAAAGTGGCATGAGGAGGGGTTTGGGAGGATACATACATAGTTGTGAGATGTGTAAAACAATAGTGAAAGAGAGAAAATGGAAGACGCATGTGTACATATTTCTGGAAAGATAAGTCAGGAAAAATGGACGACGACGTCAGTACACGGTTGGGTACACTGCTAGTAGTCCTTTCTATTTTCTTTCTAATCCGTGCACACACACCAACTCCCCAACAAAAGTGTTGTAAAAGACAGAGGAAACGTACAAGATAGGGATGCGAATTTTAATTAAATCTTGGGCACCAATGAAATCGCATGCAAATGCTGGATGATCCCTGTTCCGTTGTTACTTGTGCTTTACTAGTATTCTTCTTTTGTTTTCTGTTTTCACTATCCAATACTGTAGACACAGCTGAAGAAAAATAACAAGTATTAAGGTTGAAACGTAAAGTATATGTGTTATATAAACTTCCCATATTTTTTAGTCGTTCCTGATAATTTAAAAAGCCTTTCTCTGTAACTTACTGGCTTAAATTTTTGTTGTTTGTTGCTTACATAAAATACTAGCATGGTATTCTAACAGCCGTATTGACACTTATACAACAGTTCATTAGCTAGATAACTGCAAATATACTCGTCTTCCACGGCCTTTAGATAAAGCAACTTTTAAAAAATAATGAGTTGTTTGGAGGTCAGTGGGTTAAATTGAGATGTAGATGTGATCATTTTTGCTGAGTTGGTAGTATTTTCATTTTTATTCTTAGGGGAATCAATGCTTCAATAGAGTTCTTTCTTGGCTGTATAGCTATACAGTGTTGCTACCAATAAACACGAGCAAAATTAGATGGTACGTTGGTTTCTATATTTTCTATTAACATTTTCTTTCTTTGCATAAGAGAGTACGAATTTTTAAAGAGTCCATATATGGAACATAAAAGTGAGACGATGATCTGCAAAGAAAAGCGTTAAGAAAGCGTTAGTGTCGAAAGGAAGACTGAAAAGCCCATTAATTTTTGCCACTCAAGCTCATAGATTATATTGTAACATCATGAGCGATTATTTTTTTGTAAATGAACTTTTTAAATCCCTCTCTATACATTTTCATTGGCACTACTACACTGCCATCACTACTGGTGTTGTTATTGTGAGGCGAAAGACTGTTGCTGTTGAGTATAAAAGAAGCTGAGAAGAAAGAAAATGGAAAATTGAAAAAGATAAAGCCTCCTTGTCGATTAATAAAAATATACGGCGACACCACTTGTCTCGTAAATTATTCTTAATGGCTGATTTATTCAGAAATATATTAAAGAAAACATCATCGTAAGACCAGCCAGCGGACAAAGGGAAAGAAAAAATTATTTTAAAATTTGACTTCTCCATTTAATTTTGGTTTTCATTCTTAAAAGATAGGGCAATAAAAGGACTTTAATGGAGCTTGGGGGCTTGCAGTATAATAGCATATATAGTGGTAAATGAATGATCCACTGGAAAGGGTTGAAAAAAATGAAAGCATTTTTATTTAAAACGCTGAATTGCGTTGTCAGAATTGACAATTTTTCATTAATAACGCTTTTCTGCCTTTTGACTTGACACGTGGACAATAAGAAAAGCATCAAACGTGGTGATTCTTCATTTTTCCACAAAGTTAAAACGACGACGGTTTTTTCCCAGACACATTTAATTCACTAAATGCCGAATACAAGACATAAAATACGCAACACTTTTACTCGGGCATATTTTTGCTACTACAACTAACGGTGTCACTGTCAATGTTTTCCTATTCTATGAAATCCTTGTAAGTACTAAGTAATAAAAAAAGTGGAATAAAACCCCATCTTTGCAAAGTTGTAACTTTCTGCGATGTTGGCAGGTCTGTGATATACAGTAACGCCCAATTGCTTGATTTTCCTTTTATATATTTTATTCCTACTTTTTTACCTTTCTTCGCGGTTGACTTGTCTTAAGTCGTCATATACCATTAAAATGCTATATAAAAGCTGTATTTTGTCCAAACAGCCAAAAATGAGCATCTGTGAGAAGCAAAAAAGCGTAAAAAAATTTGTGTACATTTTATAGTATTTTTTATTCCGCTACCACCAAACCGACCCATTTCCTTTTCGCATTTCCTTCCACCAAGTCTCATCATCTTCCAATTTTTATTGCTGCGTAAGGACATTCTTCCAACAAAATGACATTTTGCAAAAAGAACTGGAGAAAAATATTGTAAATAGTTTGTTTTGCGTTTCATTTTCTTTCCTATTGTATGTGTGTACTATCTACCCTTTTTAAATTCCATTTAAATTCAAACATGCCCGGCTACAAAACTCCCAATTCAATCCTCCAAAAAAAACAGTCAACAACGCACAGCCGTCATGTCGGATATATATATTCTCGTCTGCCTTTTTCATTTTGCCTCACATTGCCGAGCAAGTAAGCAAAATTTTTTTTATACCACAAACAGCCTAGAAAAGTAACGCATATTCTACAACAAAAATAATAACTTTTTTTTATAAAAGCAACGTGTGGCAAAACAACATTATTACGTACTTTTGCACATCGACAAGGGATTTGGCGGGGGATATACGAGGGAATGTCACTACATTGAGATTAGTATTAGAGAGCCTGTCGCAAGTCATTCCTTTGGAGAATGTCAAAAAGACTGATATTCTTATTGGAAGTGACTGATCTCTTTTTGTACTTTATGTGTACACATTTTGGTACTCTTTTAACAGCACAACAATACGCAAATATATTTTGTGATGGCATGCACATACTTATTTCAAGGTTTATACATCAAAACTTGTTTTCTCCCTGTCCTACGCGCCCCGACAATACTTGATATATTTACGTACGTTTAAATAGATCCTTTCCGTCAGTAGCATTGTTGTTATTCGCCTTTGCTGCGAGTATGAGGAAAGGAAAAATGTAAATGCTCTGCTGCTTCTAATACAACGAGATACCGCACGCTTGCAATATCTCTTTGCACCCGACCGTGCTCCATTGTATGGACGCGTTGTGTAATATTCAGTTAGACTGAAAGAAGACACATATATACAGAGCCATACGCGGACAGCGACAATCCTTTTTCTCGGCGAGATATTTTTCCAGGTTTGAGAGGTTCCAGTCAGAATAGGAGAACACAAAGAATATCAGAAATATCAGAAGTTTTTAGTTTTTTACGTATAGGTGAATTGTTAATGCATACATGTATGTATGTAAGTTGTGTGTATATGTATTATTATTATTATCATCAAAAGGATGAAAGAGCTTCAGCAGTGGTGTAATAGTAGTGGAGGATCGTCCTCGTGAATTCTGCCGCCATTGTTGCCTACCATGTATGCATGTATCTATATGGTCGTACGTTTCGAATGTGTCGAAAAGTATTCAAAGGCATTGAGAAGGAAGAACATGCGGTAGTAAATCGGTTTTTACTGCATCCCATCAACTTTTACGGTTCTCGCCCAAAAAGGAGGCCGTCATGTATCCTTTTCCATGTCTCTCGTATCCCCCTCCTCCTCTCTCCCTATTTTACTTTTCTTGTTCGCTTCTTGGGCGCTCTCTTCTTTCCATTTTCTATTTCTTTGAAGTGGATACCAGTAGATTGTGTTTCTACGCCTGTGAAACAAACACGAAAGAACACAAGAAGAGCGAAAAACATTACAATACTACTATATTCTACTGTAGCTGCTGTCTGCTACTACTAAAGCTGCTGCCTTTCTAAAAGACTTCTCAGAGACAGATTTTTGTAAAAACATGAAACTATGTATTTTAAGGATTCGTATCATCTGTCTGGCTTTAAAATAAGGTATCCTACAGGGTAGAACAAATAAAGGCCTGTAAAAATGCACCAACTACACATATTTTCTACTACCATATAAGGGGAAACGAACGTCCTTCCACAACAACAATGAAAATTGTAACAAGATAAATAGGAGAGAGAGAGCGAGGAAAAAGGAATATGTAGTTTGAATCTCTCTAACTGAATGACTGACTGACTGCATGTGAGCTCAACGGAACGCGAGAAAAACTTATACACGGAGTAATGCCTTGTATTGCTTTTATTTTACATGTCACGCAATTTTTTAATGCATGCTTGTGTGTAGAGGCTACAGGCAGGCAGAGCCAGGCCGCGGGAGCAAGCCCCACTTTGTATTTCCCTTTTTTTCTTGAATTTGAAAAGCGAAACACATACATAAATCCATTTTCATTCTTGCATTATGGTCGTCTTCGTCGTGAGTTGATCTATTCTATTGAAATTTTTCGATTGTTGTTACTATTATGTTGTGTGATGTAATAAATAGGTACATAACACATAATCATAGAAAATATACCTACAATTGTAGCAGTATTAGTAGTAGTCGAGACTTTTGCCATAAAATAGGATTGCAAGAAATAAAATTGATACAACGTAAAAAAAGTTGAACGTATGTACATATGCACTGTGTGTTCATATCATCTCTCAATCCAACAGCAGCCTCCCATCATGGGAGGTACCGCATTTTACGGGATAGTAGACAATGAAAATGATCTGAGAGGACGTGCATATGAGCTGCGTCTGGTAAATTGGAGGAAACTTTTGTGGAATAGTGAAATGGCAGGAGGAGAGAGAGTTGTAGGGGATACAGTTGTACACGGCTGAAGAAAAGGGAGATGGAAATAGTTGAAGAATTTTTATTTCCTTTTCAGCAATTTCCCTTTTTACTGCATCATCGATTGCATTGCTCGCTACATACGTCCTTCCATGTATACTTGTCATACGCCCCATAATATGTACTAGAGACGAGGTGTGTACAATGTACAAACTGAAGCAATTTATACGAATGAAGAGAAACGATTCAAGTGCCTTTGTGCTATTGAAGACGAGAAAGAAGAGGGACACGTTGTTAGTGTAGTTGTGTCATCACTCTAATAGAGTCCTGCGTCCAAGTAGGTATTGTTGCGTGGAATAAGTGGTAAGAGGTTTGATAAGAAAAGGAGAGAATAAATGCAGTCGTCCACTTCTTTTCATTCCTGCCATGAGGAAGGAACATTACACAGGGCAGCATCACATATTGGCTAGCGACAACGGAGGGATTCTATGGGACCGGGGCGTTATTTTATTGTAGGATGCTGTTGTAGACGCTATTACTACCGTACAATTTTATGCTTTATTAAAGCTTTGTACTGGTGCAATATCAGATTTGATGCAAACGCAAATAAATATCGAAATTTTCCTGCAGCTTTGTTCACTCTCACAGGTTGATGTTTACCTTTGCGTTATTGTGATGAATAGGTATATTCTTCCGCTATGGCGAAGAGCATGATGATTAATACAGTAATATTTGCACAGCGATAATTTTGCAGGAGGGAGGATCAGTGACAGAGAAATTAACGGTCAGTCACTTTGGTTGAGGAAAACAGTTGCACAGAGTATCACACTCTTCATAAAATATACAGGCTACAATGTTATATACCGAGATTACAAGTTTCTCAATTTTCCGGGTTTCTTTGTTATTTGTGTTGATTTGGTGCGTTGATACGCAATCTGCAATGGCACACTGAGTAAATATTAGTCACGCTACTTGCTGCTACGTTTAAGTGCGCATATGATCACATTTACTTTGGTAGTTGCAAGACGTAGGAAATGACAAGCACATATATATTTATATGATATATCAACCTTTTTCCCGTCTACCTTCCCTCTCTTCCTACCATCACCGTTATCACCGATTTCAAGTTTTTCCCCTTTATTCCTTCCGTAAACTGAAATTCAAGAAGTTGGAAAATGTTCCTACTTCCATCATCATCATCACAACTGATACATTACTGAATCATACAGCGTGTGTTGAGATTTCAGTTGCTGGGGGATTTATGTGGATTTCTGGTGCGATAAGACCCCAAAATTTTTCTATGTCTTGAATATTCTTGGTGGTTTGGGTTGGTAAAAGACATCATCTCTGCTCCATATGGAAATAGCATGAATTTAATACGAAAAAGGGGGGAAATAATAGCATGAAAAACTTACCATTATATTATTACGGTAGAAAGATACATTGTACCTTCTAACCACAAGTAGACAGACAGCAGATAACTCGTTTGTAAGAAATATGAATCAAGAAGAATTCTTTGTTTGATATACAATTTCTTTTGCTTTATTTTTGTTGATTTTTGTTCCTCCTTCTGAGTTCCATCTCGTACTCGCTTCTTGTCTTACTCCCTTCTCCGTATTCATTTTTATTTTCATTTTTCTTATCTTCCACGGCAATATACTTAAATCTTAGAGGAACACACACATACAGCCTCCTCTACTCGGCACAGGTAATGATATATAAGGTATAAGTCGTTCGACAAGAGCCTCTTGCTCAGCTTTTATGTGGCTCGTAGACTTTGTGTAGCGCTCTTGACTTTTCTTTCGCTTTTCTCGTATTCCTCCTGTCTTCACTGAAATCTTGAGTAAAAGAGCATATAATATTGAGCTATGAATTCCAGAAATCAATTTTTATGTTTTTACGACACAATGCTTTTTATGGTAACTCTTCTCTTCCCCTAAAATCTCTGTTGACATTTACATTTTTTTCCGGAATGATGGTGGTTTCTCTGAGCTGTTTCACTAAAAATAATATATGTACATGGTACATGTGCAATTGCATATACATGGGTATTAGTTCCATGTGCATGCATACCTGCCTGACAAAACGTGTGTAAATAGAAAGCATGAACGCCAACATTTACAACAACATTATTTATTCACCATGCAAATGTAGCACTTATCTTTCTTCCCATTTTTGGGATGACTCAACTTATTCCTCTCCCATCATTGTCTGCTTTTCGAGGAGGCACGCTTAAAGAAAAAAATTGTATTTTCAGATGAATTTTTAATAACACTAAATTAAGCATACGTATGAGCAAAGCTGATACTACATGTTTGTGTTGTAAAGATAGCAAACATTCTGTAATATATCACATTCCTCTTGAAGAATATTAATCGGATGCATATTGTATACGTGATATATGTACGTACATGCCAATTTATTTTGTCTACGTACAAAAAGTAAAAGCCTTATGCCTCAAGTACTGAAGTAGACTTATTTTTTAATATCAAAATATTTCACTACTGAATGTACTCCCCATAAATGTTTTGAAAGATAACTGTCCCCAGATCGTATCAGTCACTCCATAATAATAACATGCATTTTTATGTTTTTATGTTCCAATAAAAAATGTTATTACTGATGCACCTGCTATGTAAGGCGAGCTTCATGCTACACAGCTATCTCTTGCTTAAATAGATTTATAGCGTACATACAAATTTCCAATTACGTATAGGTAGGTAGCTTAACTCTGAGTTCGCTTCACCCATACATAAAATTCATTTAGGCTACTACAATTCCGCTCTCTGATGCAAGTCTTGTACGGAACTTGCAGACAGGCGGAATAGGAAGAAAAACAACGAGGATATTGTTCAGGCAAGTGAAATGAGAGAGAGAGAATGACTTTTATTAACCGTATAATAACACAGTCATTCAAGTATAAATACTTACACTGCACGTATTTATGCACTTAAATGGCATGTAATGTTAGGCTACTGCCGTTACCAGAGGAGGTGGTGGTGGTGGTGGGAAGAATCTTCCTTTCTTTCTCCAAAACTTATTATGTGCCTGCTCACATACCCTGTATCAAATTCCATCTCTCTTCTTCTCTCATCATCGTCCCAGAGCATAAATTCATCACGACTCACTTGTTCTTTTGATTCTTCATCCTCTCATCTCATCATCCGGGTCTGTGGTGTATGTATATAAAGATAGTACACGTGGTACGCTCAACTATGTGTGATGCTGATGTGTATTGTCCTTGTTTGTGTGTGCGTGCTTCCTTCTCTCTGCATGTAAGGTGAATTCTTAATGGATTTGTCGATGATCATCTCTTTTGACATGACAGAAAGTCTGGAAGAACTTCTTGTTCGTTTGACTGCGTGCGGTGAGAGTGAGATGGCCATTATTATATGCTGGATATACTCAAGTACGTGGACTAAACACGTAAAATGATGCATTTCTGTGAAGTCAGGCAGACTATGTGCTGACGGCAATGTTGAACGTTGGGAAGATNAATGTTGAACGTTGGGAAGATGTACAAGTACCACACAATAATTTATTTCTTTGCATTCTATTGTTGTACTCAGGTACATTACAACACAGGCACCCTTATTTACTGTTGTGCATTAGTAAAAACAAATGCTCAAGACTCGACGTGACCACGTAAACTGGATAAATAATGTACGGAATGTTTTTTAAAATGTACATTTTACTGGAATATAAATGTTACTGGATCAGGACGGGACAATATTCTATAATCATGATGGACTACAATAGAAAATGCTCATCTCTTCAGTTCATCTTTCCGTTCTCCTGTCCCTCTTTTATCTCCATCACTTGTAATATTATTAGAGCGACATGGTATGTATTTTAATGTGTACTGCATGTTCACATTCATTTCGGATAGTACCTTGCAGAGTAGGTATTTCCCTTGCTTTTATATACAGATTCAATTGCTCCCTTGACCTGACAAACAAAACACGTTATTGTTATTCCTCGTGTGTGTGTGCAGTATTGTGCGTGCGTGCGGGAGGATATGAAAAGAGGTGGTGGTAATGCGGTTACGGTGGGATATTTTCCTTTTGCCTGTACTCTACTCTGCTGCTCTACAATAAATGATAAAAGCTCAAAATGGCTCAAAATAATATTACCACCGCACGTTACTAAATATTTCTACAGTTATTCTACTCGTAGTCGTAACGTGGCCATCTTTGTACTAAAGTACAACGTTAGGTACGGCACAAGCAGTAGTAGTAAAATGTAGGTTTGAGACAAACGAAACCAAGAAAAGCCAGCAAACGAACCACACAATGTCATTCATCGGCATGTTGACTTCTCGCTTGCCATATAAAAAAGAGCAAGATGAAAGGAGGGAACGACAACGACGATATGGTGGGGGCGAAATAACTTGCTGGAACCAACATATAAATTAGGATTGTACAACCGTTATTATGATTATGGATGATGGATATAAATATAAAAGCGTAATAAAACATGAATTATGACACTATTAGCATTAAGCAGTGTTGTACTACAAGTTTCTTCACATAATGGATGGTTGCATTAGAAAGAATATATTCTCAAGTTGTGTCTGCCAACTGCCAAGATTATTGCATGTTCCGTGTTCACAGCGGCACACAACACAGGTTATATTGCGGAGAAAAATAATAAAAAAGGAACACGAGAACTGAATCGGAAACAAGGGATTTAATGGCGTCGCTAGGGATGGTCGCAAGGTGGAGTCGGATCTTGTAGGAAGATAGAGTAAAAAATGTTTTAATTTCACATTTGCACAGTACAACATGATCCCGCATTGTTATTGATAAAACTTGATATTGATATGAGGGTGATGATTTATCAAATTTAATAAAAAGTGTCCCGTCATTACTAGAATAACTGAAAATGCATAATATCAACGTATACAAGTGCACGATGCACACTTCACAGCCACAATATTAATGGCATGACCACTACAATGAATGAATTAGATGAATGCAATGCAATGTGCACAGTAGTAAAAAGTTTGGCACTTTTAGTCTTGTAGACAGTGGGCAATATTTTACCTTACCTGATGAAAGTAATGGTGGTGTCCATAATTTTCAAAAGTAAAGTTGTCTGCAAAGTGGTGACAAACGGGGAGAAAGAAAGTAGTAAACAACTCGCATTAGAGGACTCGTCAGCTGGCAGGAGAGAAAACTGTTAACTTTATGTTGTGAATATTTTGTATCACTAATCTGTTTTTCTTCCCTTCGTCTTATCATCTGCAGCATCATTGCGAGAGTAAAATGTACCAAAAGTTGGCCGGTTGATCTTCTTTCCTCATTTTCCAGTTCCTTTTTGTACGGGAAGAAAGCCAAGTTTGGTTTTTTAAGGTACGTACTTTTCTGTGCATGTGTAGGGGAATATATAGAAAACACAGATTAAGTTGTAAATGGCACGGGAAGCAAGAATGAAGACAAAATTTTGTAAATGCGCCTAAATGCCTTTTGTACTCAAGTACATATGGCTACATTTACACCACACGCAGCAGCAGATAACTTCATAACTTTACATGTTCAATACATTATATTTTCCATTTGTTCACGTCAGCAGCTCCAAGGGACATTGGGAGTTGGTGAGTTTGTATTAGAAAGCAGGAACGGAGAAAGCTCCCGAGTCGGGGAGAAAATAAGAAGAAAGAGAAACAGAGAAGAGCTTCCATTATCATTATCTGCACGTGGTATTTTAATTTGTTCATATATTCTTTTGTCTTCTCTCTTCTTTCCTTTCTTTTGCTCTCACTCTCTCTTTCTCCCCAGGAAAAAGTGTGAGCAGCTCTGTTTGGATTAATGCAACGTGCTGATGATGATAGGAGTTGTGACAGTACGAGTAAGAAAGGCTACACCAATTCGATGATGATCCTGAAAGAAATCTTGTTTCCAGTTTAGTCCTAAAAAGAAACCCATTTCTTCTTCCGCGTAGTTCTGTTCGCCTTTCCCATATTCCTACTCTCACATTGGCATACAATAAGGCTAGCAAGTTTAAGTGAAAAAGGCAATGAAAAAAGATTGCACTATTGTGACTGTTTGTTTTTGTGTGTGGTTTTCAAAGTAATTTCAAAGCTTCAACTTCTGGTTACACGTAGTACGTTTACAGCACACAGTAGCAGCAGTTGAAACCAATAAAAAAGAGGGGCTAAACTTTCCCTGTTTCTCTTCTGTCATTTATACTCTCCTCTTTACTTGTACAAATGGGAGAAAACAACAACGATATGCCAAGGTCTATTTATGTATGCCAAAGGTTTTCTCCTCTGTGTACTCAGAAAGCAACAGTAGCAGCAGTAGAAATGCGTGTAACTGTATTTACACATTTATATTTTCCCGAGATGTAAAATGACCATCATTCACCATACTCCCTTTATATACAAAAGTACACACACAACATCCAAGCTATTAGTGCGGCTCCTTTTGTGTTTGTGCTACCATTGTTGTTACTTTCAATGTCTTTTCACTTTTGTTTTGGAAGGAAAAGTTTTTGTAGGAAGAAGGAACAAGTATTTCCATTAGGGAATACCGTTCGCACACAAAACGTCATCGGTAGTCTGAATCGTGTGTGTATATAAAGTAGAAGCAAAAATATTGCGCAATTACATATTTTGTTCAGTTGTTGCTCCTCGTATTTATTTCTATGTGCTTACGAAGGATTTGTTATAATACGTTGCTATGATGACCCTACAGATGCATCCCCACTACCGTTACGCTGTGAAATTGATATTTTAGCGTTTTGTAGGATAAACAGAAAGAAAAATGATATTTCCACAGTAATATTAGTACATAGAGTTCTTTCCAAATTTTAATACCGCGAAATGTATAGAAGATAATGTTGAGCACAACTTTAGAGTTTTCCAACGTATTTATTCACAGTGGTGGGCTTCTGTCCCACTTACACAACAACGGTTAATCGATTTGGCACGTATGCAAATAAATACGTGGCCATAAAAGAGCTTTGATTTTAAGCCTGAAAATTTTCCCTGCTCTCGGTTGCTTACAGCAAGAATATGTAATAAATGCGAGCTTTAATGTGCTGCCTCCTGATGAGAACTTGCGGGGCTTATCCGGTTTTTCCGTAAAAGAAGTTTGACCCATTGACTGAAAGACTAAAGCTTAAAACTTAATATTTTCACGGTGCGAGATTATTCCGTCCAGTAATAACATAAATTTCCCCCAGTGGGTTATCCAAAGTAGCAAGTAGTGTACCATTGACGTATTCATGTCTCCTTGTCGCACTCATTTCCTTTATCGTTTCCATTTCCTTTTGAAAGATCCCCATATTTGGTCATTTATTACACCTTGAAACTGGACATATTATAAAAGAGATTATTCCGCACGTTTTTGGTAACGTATTGTGTAACTATTACGGGATATGTTGCTTAACTAAACATGAAGGTTGGAGTACTGCTGGGCCTTTTTTTATCGGTCATTCACTCAGGCAGATATGGGATCTGAAAAAGGCTATTAAAGTAACAGCATGGGTTTTTTAGACTGCCGGAATGGAATCTCTCTTTCTCTGTGATACTCAAACTTGTCTACTTTATAATAACAAGAATGTATGCTACTACAGTATTATTATTTTTATTCTGCAATGCTACCTAAGTTGCCCTGTGCTTGTACCGACATATTAGAGCGGGTTACTAAATTACCACACCAGCACCACCGCACCATAGAACTACCAGAAGAGGACAATTAGAATATTGTTATCGTTATTACGCATTTTAATGTGATGCCATTATTGTAAAGTCGTTGTGGATGCAGTCTGTAAATAATTACTTCATTTGGCTGAAACGACACAATAAAAATAATCAGTAACGACTCTGGCCAGTTACTTTTTTGTCGACTCTTCTGTCAAGTAGCCTATGCACCAAGTTCCCTCACGAGCGTTTTGCTCGCCTGTCCGAAAACTGGACACGTTATCATTAAACGTAAGTAGTCATACGTATGTCAGGAAAAATTAATGTTTTTGTTAAATAGCAAAATAAGCATTTTTTTTCATTATTCCTTAGACACTACACGTATGTATACACCGTCAATTAGTAAAGCCTCGTTAATAGAAGAGGCTTCCTTCCTCCAGTGCTTTTTATATTCAACATTATCCTGTTTTATGCATGCCTCTGTGTTTTTTGTGCAAGTTGCAGTATTTCGTAATCAAAACCCGGTGTCATTATTATACAAGTGGCTCTTCATCTTCTGAAATGCTATCCTGCAGAAACTACTACCAAATGCTGCTAACAAGTAACAACTATACCTAGTGACGGGAGTGATAGTAAAAGAGGCAGCTGAGGGTTTTATTTTATTATTTTATTACCAAACACAAATTAAAGCTCACAGGTATGCCCTCTGAAAACTCATCATCACCTCAAAAAGTTGCGATGTTGTAGAAGTTTTTTTTTAGAAAACGAAAACAATATTTATGAATTTGTTTCAATTCACACTACAGATGCTTACATGCAAATGTAACATGTAAATGTAAATAATTCCGTTGGAGTGTTTGTGGTCTCCAACTTTCTCTTTCTCTCTCTCCTCTCTCTCTCTTCTCTTTCTATTTTTACGTAATAGATAGATATAGAGGATTTGCCAAAAAAGGAATTTTCCACCGTTGATTTATAATGCAGCTCGTTCGTATAATTTCCCACTGTGATGATCATGATGACCTGACTCTAACTTGGCCGGGGTAAAAATAACAATTTTGTGTGTAAAATATATATAACGTAGTCACATCCCATTTGCGTGTAAGATGTACAGGCATGTTTGTGGTTTCACTTGTATGTATAAGTAGCAAAGAAATATTCAATCGTTTTAGCAGCGGAAAGGGAGGGAAAAAGAGCTGATACTGCTGGAATGAGGAAAAAGATGCTCCTGAGTTCCAGATATTTGAGCACTTGCTCCCACTGACTTTTCTGTTATTAAAAGACGTAAAACCTTTTCATTTATTTGTGTGCCTCCCTCTTTCTCTCGTCGCGTATAAATAACTAAATAGCACTGCGTTCACCACCACGTTCATATATGTATGGTCCTCGTCCTGTTTCCTTCTTTTGAATAGAAAACCATACGAAAAAGAGTGTGTGTGTGTGTGTGCTAACGAAAAATAATATGTGGCCGCGCGTTGGTGCTTCATGGTATGCAGTTTGTGGGCATTAGCGATAATTCTCGTTCCGATTCTATTTACAGAAGCAGTAAACAGACGAATAAAATATGACACAAAAAAACTACGAACCCTTTTATTTATTTATTTTTCACGATGTGGAGCCCTGCCGGCTTTTTTGCTTATTATGGAAATTTTGTTTTCGTTTTTATGTACCCGCACAGAAAAGTATAATGGGGCGCCGTCCCAGTAGTATATTTGTACTGTAGTAACCGCATTCTAAAAAAAACTCTTTGACGGTATTTACATTTCTCTGTGGAAAATACAAGTTGGAAGATACGTTGATATTTATTGCATGCATGGCATAGACACTACCTTGTGCGTAGGTATTTTTTAAAGGAAGCAGCAGGTTTTGCGGTTGAAAAAGAGTTTACATTTTCCTCAGTTTATGATATGGCGGTTACAAATTAGACATTTTTGTTGAAAGAGTCACGAATGAAGAAAGGAAACAAAATATCGTTTTACTCGCTAGAAAATGCGAGCTGAAATGGCGTCTGTGAAAACTAAATATTTTAGAGAGTGACATTTTATGTGCGATGAAATGTCCCAAGAAAAGCATACACAAAAATGGCATGTGCTTCTCTGTGCAAGTTTACGAGATGGGATTTCTAGCAAAGTGGATAATGTTTCCATTATCCGAAATACATATTTTGTTTTACTCGCAGTTTTTTCCTCGCCACCACGACTGTCAATAAAACAACGGCAGCATCCAAAAATACGAAACACGCTTTTAGTAGCCTAAAAACCATTGCATTTTCCTTCTCGGGTTTCAATTTCTGTTATCAGCTTGCTTCCATTCACGCACATCTTTCACATAACCACGCAATTACCCATTGATGTAACGATTACATCACCGCCACCGTTCTCGAAATTCATTACGTGCAGTGGTGGCCACGTGCATGACTGCGTGTGAAGGCAACAACAACAAAATGTTTGAGGAGCGAAACCACACAATATATCCCACTCTACTCTAATTTATCTATTATTTCAGAAACAAATTGTGAAATGCAGTATAAGCCAGGGCACAATGACTATTATTAGAATTAAAATTTATCGTGGGCTTGGTCCGTCTTTAGCTCCTTTGGACCTCTAGGGTGTGTTTTGTTTGACAACAGGAGCGACTATTCACTTTGTTTGCATTTATATGTATGCTATACCTCAGGAAAAGAGTTACTAAAATTGGAATGAAATTCAGTTTCTTTCTTGTTTGTCCACTGATGTATGTAAGTATGAGAAAATCTATTAAACGCACAAATCGAAAAGGAATGAAATTATATTTCTGACTCTAACAATAGAATATTAGAGAATGGCACGATATCTGATGCCGTGCAACAAAACGAGAGACCAGTTTGACAGTGAGCAACCCATACGTATAATTCAAAATATGAATTTGCATTTGTACCCTTTCGTTTTACATTTTTGCTGACGTTAAGTAAGAAAGAAGAAAATAAGCCGGATCTAAATTCCACTTCAATTTCAATAATAATAAGCAAGAACTCAAAGAGCAAGCAAACGTATTTACTATTTAAATAAGCTACCCAGTTTCTAGGATGTCCATCATCAATGCTGCTAGTGTAGTAGAGTTATTTAATGAATAGAAATTTCCGAACAAGGTTGTCATTATATGGATTCAGGGTAAAGTGTATTTCTGAATTGCGTCATTTACTTTGTAGTAGGGGACATCAATTTGGCGAAAAAACTTTTTTTGACGAACGACTGAAGCCATCGTTAACTATTGTTAAGAACACTACAAATAGATCATTTTCATTCCTTTGATATTGAACCGACGCTTTATACTGTCATTATTTAGAAACAAGAAAGAACCTTCTGTTTACTTGATAATCTGTTCATGATTATTACATTTCAGTTGCAGTGAGTCTACATTACATGCCTTCCGAAAACTCGTCAGGCGACGAAGTACCTATTCCGTAATCATCTTCGTTGGATTACTGCTGACGCTAGAGAAGATTCTTTGTCACTATATAAAATAGGCATAATGATAAAAAGGCTTCTCTCTCGCTTCCTTGAAAATATACAACTTTGAAATCAGCCAGTAGACATAAAGATTATAATAATTTATTTGGTTCAATATTTTTATAGCTTGCTGCGCTCGTACGCAAGAGTTTCAAAAACCTGTACAGATGACAAGTTCCCAATATTTTCTGCTTTTTAAAGATAGTACGACTTCTTTTCTTACGACTGATTAAAGAAAGAACGGTGCACTTGTCAAGGAACTCTGTGTGAGAGGTACAAAACAAATAAATGGCTTGCGAAGCAAAAATCAGTGTTGCTACCCGGAAAACCGTAAGATTTTCTGAATACCGCTGCTAGAGTCCGCAAGAGACACAACCGTGAGACGGAGTAAGTTTATCTTTTTCTTCCATTCACGATCCCGCTAAATTGACGCAATGTCTCCGTCAAGGGACCTCTGTGAATTGAAGTATCCTGTATATCCCTCCTGAGTTGTTGGAAGTACACAACGTGACTGTAAAAAACGCTTTCGTTTTACCTCTCGTTTTTCTCAGAGTCAAATTATATCCATATGAGACCCTTCTCATTTCTGTAAAACGTACATACGCGCACACTTTTAATGCGCTTAATATTCGTAGGCTGGCACACACAACAAAAACATTTTGGGGTCTACACATGAATTCATTTTCTTTACACAATGCCAGAGATCTACTTATTCAGCAAATCAGCCACAAAGCAAACAGTAGAGTACAAGCAAGAGGGACAAAAAATACATTTTTTTTCTTCATGCAAAGCACTTCCCCGTAAAATATATTGTACATCATGTGCAATATTTAATACGAGCGTTGGCGTTGTATCCTTCTGATCAGTCAAGCAAAAACAGCAGACATTACAACAGTAACGATGAACAAAAAAGGAAAAGAAGGAGCTATTTCGTGGAAACATATAATAGAGAACTACAATTTTTTTCTGTAGTCCCTATCGTATGTGGTGTATACCCTTTGAAACATTTCTCGGGGTTCCTTAAATCCATGCCTATACATATTTACAAATCTACGTCTGTAGAGGTGTGTGTGTATATCAAAAGTGGCATCTTTTGCTTCTGTTCCCTTATGTTGATTCAGTCGAGTTTTTTGTTTGTATTTGTATTTTGTTCTGACATTATACAAGGCGGAATCATGCCTGCTACTGTGGTATTGCATATGGTGTCAAGGGAAAAGGAAATGGATTGGTTTTACAGACTTGCTGCTGCTTCCTTTTGAGTTTATCAACGAGTGGCGATGGCGATATTGCTACTGGTGTGCTGCTACACACTCTACTTACACATCCAGATAGCGAGTCATGTTCATGTATTTACTTTCCCTTCGAAATGGACTGCCGGGAATAACAGAACACAAACACTGCTGGCGAGATTACGTATGTATATATGTATGCATTAGTGCAGATACCCGCAAGTTTGCATCACATACAGTCACAAAGTTACCGGACTTGCCGTTTTCTTATCAGTAGTCGACGTTTTCAAAGGGAATATTATGTTTGCGTAGTAAAAATAAGTGTACCCGTCCATCTATCTGTCTGACTGTGTGCAGTGCACTTAAATACAATCACTTCCTGACAAGACTACCACTCAACTCTCTCAGAAACCAAAGATTTCAGTGGATATAAGGGGAAAAAACAAATTTTATCTTGTGGCGAAACAGAAACGTTCATTCATTTATGTGTATTTTTTATATTTTACCTCGTCAATCCAGCTGTTGCTGATACATTCCATTTCCGTTGTTGTAAAACAGTGTGGGGGCTTGAGGACAGAAACTGTATGTAATTACGTGACTTTTGGTTTCTTCTGTTAAAATGAAATCGACACATTTTAGATGTGATGTATACACAACATTATAAAATTAAGCGAGCCAAGAAGAAGGAATACAAATGCATTCTAACACAGTTGGTGAGATTTATTTAACGTTTTATTTAGAAAAATTATACATTTCAAATTTCGTTGTTTTCATAAAATTGCACATGTAGGTCAGTCAACAGCGGGAATTAGAATGAACTTTACACTTTTTTGTTTCGGCTTGTCACTATGCTGAACGCACTTCTGTAAAATTCTTTTTCGCCTTGTACTGGCTCCCATAAGCAAGCACAGCGTATAGTCATACTACCTATCTGTCAACAATTCTCCAAGTGTGGCATACAATTTACCCCACCTGCTAGAGAATATATTCTGCTTTCATATCACCCCTCTGATATAAGACGCCGTTGTAACTTACGAGGATGTTGGCTACACTCACGTCTGCATTCCCTGTGCACACCATTCATTTCCAAATGGCTGTAAACCTCCAGCTTTACCAAGATCCATTGCGCTTTTGTGATCCGTGCCATCGTGATAAATGTTCAGGTTTTGATACGGTTATTAATTTTTTCTCTTTCTTTACCACAGCTACACTTTCTTGCATGGTAATGCTAGATACTGTGTTAAGAATCCCAATTTGTTTTCATTTCCGTAACAGCTATGTTATAAGATCTGGCACGAACTCCATTCAAACTACATATACAACATGTACCACAGACGCAGTAAAATATACACTTTTTACAATTTCATACTTTGTGGTCCTTATATTAACCTCCTCAAAATCAAACCAACGCAGAGAGTAATCCCTTGCATATAAACAGATCCACTATGTGTTTTTCCACCTTCCCTGAAGGTGAAGGTAATCTCTAAGAACCAAGGTGAATATTATACCTACCTACCCAACAACAAAACCTTTCCATTTTGTGTACTTATTGTATAATCTCTTGGTTTTCGTTATGGTTCCATGAGCTTGCCAGCGGGGACGAGAAAATTTATTGAATTCAAGGACAAGAAGGAGAAGAGTGAATAAAGAAATAAGAAATAGATCCCTCCCCAGTTTCCCCAGAAGAGTATCCTGTACACATATGTCTAGTGCAGAAAACATTATGGACAGGTTTGTATACACATAGATCGAGTCTGGTTAGCAAAGATCTCTCATCTCTCCCCCTCTCTCTCTTTCTCTCGCTTTAAACGCAGGGAGGATCGTATATGTCAAGGTTTTTTTCCCTTTGGTCTGTATGTAGGCATGTCGTGCGGTCCCTATTCTGCCAACTTGCGATGGTGTACCCATGACTAAGGTGCGAGCTTACGTGATAATAAGTATATATATGCGTAGTCTCTTTACACACAGATAATAGTAAATACATATCAGTCCCCCTTCACTGAATTACACTTTCCCTCCACTAGGTGGGCACTTTCGTGTTCCTACTGACTAAAAATACTTCTTTAGACAACTGGTTCAACAAGGTATTAAAGTTAAGAGAAGAAAAAGTTTTTACCTGAATTTTACGTACTACTACTTGGGCACGGCTGCTGCTGCAGCAAATGCTGTTAGGCTTCTGTACGTTATTTGACTGACTGACTGACTAAATGGATATTTGCATAATATGTATGACTTTTTCAAAATCAAGTGGCTAGAAAGAAACCACTTTATCGTCGTCATCATCATCCCTCTTGTCATTTTCATATGAAGACGAAATGTCGATTGGAAAATCTCAACTTAAATACTTTACTTACTTGTTGAAGTTCCACAAGAGTTTTTAAAAGCTTGTTGGATCCTTCGGGATATAATAATCACATGTAGTAATATTATGCTGCGCACAAAATATTATATTTAAACCTACACTGTTGTGTGTGTGTGTAACATACTTTTACAGTTTTTCGAGGATTTCGGGCTTCCCAGTTCAGCAAAAGGAGAGGGGAAAACTTTCTGCATATATTAAACAACTTGATTCTTCTCCTCAAGCAGCTTCTACTTGCTTCCTTCAGCATTTCTTATTTTTCTGTTAGATTTGGGTACTGCACACACCACAGACAAACATAATACCTCTTTGCCTTATTCACAATTCAACAAGAGGGAAGAGCTGTAGTTGCGAGGATGATGATGATGGCGGTGGTAAAATAAAATGATGATTATGATGAACTTACCTTATTCCTTGACATAATTTTATAGGTTGAGCGAAGAATAAGTTTTCTCTCTCCAGCTCTCTTCATCCACTCATTTTATCATTTTCGTCTTTCCACTTTTACGGAATTTTAGGGAATACGACCATATGATGAAGATGATTTTGTTGGTTACGAGAAAAGTAATTCAAGAAAGTAAGTTATTCCTGCTCCTCCACTTGTCTTTCAGGTCGTAGACAAGAAGTGTTTTACGTGCTTATACCTGCCAGAAGCACCAAGTCATCGCATCATCATCTAAACATTTTCCACCACTACGTTTACTCGCCATTTGCATAATGCTCTTCAATAGAATGTATATTGCTGCCTCTGGTAAGCAAGTTATCGAAATGATCATAACAAAATGGTTATCGTCTCAGTTAGTTGAAAGGAAAAGCCTAGAAGTTGCTGACTCTAACAAATACCTGTTAAAAAGTGGATAATGTCACATGTTTGTGCCCGCACTTGCACAACAAATCTTAATAAGTGCTTGATACTTCACATAGTTTACAAGGAGGATGAGTAAATTAAGTCATTTGCGGGGGATAATCACGATAAAAATTAAGAACATATTTCTGCCTTTTGAAAAAATTCACCAGAGGTTTTATCTCAAGGGAGAAAAACGTGGGTTTGATATTAAACTGGAAATTACTTAAAGTTCGTCATCGTTAAAAACACATCCTGGTAAGAAATTAATCCTCTCTTGTGTCTTTCTTTGCTTTTGTTGGGGCAACGCAAGTACCTGCAACTTACTATTTACGTGGGAAGTTTATCCCCACACAAGAAATAGTGCATGCCACATAGGTTTACTCTTTTTACGGCCAAAATCTAGGCATCATAATTTAATTTTAAAACAGCTTCCACTTTCTCCAGTCGAAAATGGCTACCGTCAACAGTAGCAAAAAGTGGAAGAAGATGAAAATGCTTTTCTGCGAGGCAGCAACTTTTTTTTGTTGTGGAGCATTTAATCCGCTCAACCATCTATCAATTTACCCTGGCATTTTTATTACCATTTTCGGCAACGCTGTTGATGGCGTTAAACAAACTACTGCTCGTCTTATAGCTGTTCTACTACTACTCGTCTTTTGAAAACCGTCAGGCAACCTTTTGCGTCAGTAATATGTATCAATTACATTATAAGGGAGAAAAATCATGAAAATGGTTTAAATTTTTATCGTGCAGAACAGTTTTGAAGATCGATTACCTAGAGTTAACGTATCGTTCCGTTTGTTGGTGTCATCCGATTAGAGAAAAAAATACGATAAACTTTGTAGGTTGCACATGGTACATGGCACATGTGGATATAGCAAATATGTTGCTGTTGCTGTTGCTGTTCACGGGTCGATCATAGTCTAAAATTCTAAATTTGCGTGGGAGAAAGTAAAGAGTATTGTTAGTTATCCACTCTGTAGTTTTGTGTGTTTAACATAGCTGCAACTTTACTTCTACCGAAAAGGATTATGTAGTTCCCAAAAGGGGAGACACGTTAGCACACAAAAAGAATGAGGTAGATACATGATGACATAAAAAGTGGATTTTCACCAGGAATTGTGTTACGAGATGAAAACTGAAATTGAATTGTGAAACATGCTGTCATTATGACACCATATAGTATATATACATGTATATGTACGCTGAATTTACCGTATACCGCTATGAAATTTTGCATGTGTTCAGCAACTTATGCATTTTTTCTTTGAAGGAGATTGGATCCTGCCAACTTACCTGTTCTTTTCCATCTTGTCTTTGTCGAGACCCCTTTTGACAGGCAGTCATGCATCATCATACTTTTTCCTACATTTTTTTCCGTTTAGGTACATAAAATTGGCACACACACAACACCTTCCACGCTACTGATAATTCTATAAATTTACAGTTCCCTTCATGTAACATAATATACTAACATGAAGGGTATTATATCCCTTCTTTTTTGCGCTTGAAAAGGTGGATGAATATTTTTATGAGAAAATCTTCTCCATTCTTTTAGAATGAACAGAGATCCAGTTAACAGAGGTGGTTGTTGGTGGTGGTGAAGAGGAGGTGGTGTTAACGTGGGTGTACAAGCATGAAACGAATGCACTTTCTCCTTTCCTTTGCTTTTCTACCCTGTTTATGAACTTGTGACAGGAAAATGTTTTCAGGGAAACTGGCTCACTGTAATTCACTGCCCGAAGGATGCTGCTTCTGTTGTATATCACATTACAATCCCACGCCACCCTTCCCTCCTTGTTGTTGAGTCACACGATGACAAAAGCCATTCCTTTTTTGTTTTGTTTGCTTGCGTGATAAAACATTTCGGACAAGATAACATTATAGCAGCAGAGCAGTTAGTTGAACCAGCGCCAATCCAAAGTCACTCACTCATTCCCCGTTTTGATAATGGATGGGGTGATGCAACATCGCTGTACCAAACACTTTTATATCAGGTACATATCACGTGTCGCCTATTATATGTACATTATTTCACGTAATCAAATTTCCTTCAGTATTTACTCCTCAGGAAAAGAATAACAGAAACATTCGGCTTTGTAATATCATTTTTTATCCTTTTTATGCTTTATATTTATACTACCCTTCAACGGTAGTGCCAACCAATATGTGTTTGACTGCCCAACCTAGTAATACATCAGAGGGGATAATTTTTGTATTTGTTCTGCAATGATAAAATATTGTCGTAAATGTTAGCTTTATTATTACATCGCTTTCCCAAATATGAAGTTGAACACTAACCCTCCTCGTACGGCACCCACACAATAAATTATACTGCTTCCTGTACTATTCGCTCAGTTTAATTGCATTTAGTATACATTTTCATTACCGGTCGAACGGATCAGTTTTTTATATTGACTCACTCGGTCTGTTCATTGTTTAGACGAATTAATATTATCATTTCAGAAAGCACGACAATCAAAAAGATATGTCAGAATAGCGGGCCAAACACAGGGTGCAAGTAAGTTTCCCTCTTGTCACACAGCAGGGACAGCCATCAACAATGTTGTCCTTATATAGAACAACATAATATCAATAATAACGTTGTCGGTGCATTGCTTCCCTTGCAGCAGCCAATATTGCTGTTATTTTTTCCTTCCATGTTTATGTTGACGAAGTGTGGGTCAATAATGATAGCATTAATAAAAAAAATCCGACAGAGAGGTGCTGAGAAAGCAAACATTGCACTTGGGCGGGGGCGGTGCGCGGTGATGCGAAGATGATGAAAGTCGTAACAACTATTATGTAGCCAAACAACAATGCTACATACATAAAAGTTTATATATGTACGTGGAGAAAATTTTTTACAAAGGCAGTGGGATAATCGTAATATATATAAGTTCTTTAGACCTACTGAAACAACTTCCATTTTGATGGTTATAACCTACGATTATGTAATGTTTATTTCTAATAGCAAAAAGATAGCATGTTGTGTGATGTATGGCGTCACGTTAAGGAATCCCTCCTTTTTTAGATTGTGTGCCTCCTTTCCCCAAAGTCAGTTTGTGTTTCCACCTCGGTTTGTACATAAAACAGAGATAAAAACTCTTTTTGTTTGTTTCATGGGATGCTATAGTGCAGACTATGTGTAATAAGCTTTAGTGGAGTCATGCTTGCAAGGTTGCCTTCAAGAAATGAAATAAAATGTGTTATTATTGCATGGAAGGGATAAATTACCAGTACAGCTCTACAACAAACCGACCATCACTAGTACTTCAGCTGATGATGGTGCTGTTGTTATGCTCCAGGCTGGAAATATCCACTCCTCTTTGGTTGGATGCAGTTCATTCGCAATCGCAATCATCATGAAAATCTTTATTGATACTGGCTAACTGACTAGTGATGCTTCACTACATTTTATACTGTTGCTTCCTTGTGCCTGCTATTGTACACGGCTTTGAACAAACCAGTAATTCACCGCCAATGAGAAAGTTTGTTTTTCTGTTCTCTATATTATACGTCTATTTCCCCCTTCGTTGTCGTCGGGTAGAGTTGTTGTTTGCCGTACAAAATGGAATTAAGGTACACCTACCTATATTTTGTTTGAAAAGCTTTTTCTATCCCATCTCAATTTATGATGTCCAATAAAGTAATTATTTTCGTCATAAAACAAACCATGTGAGTTTTCCTGGTGTAGGTTTGCTTTCTCTATCTCGACTTTTAGTATGGATCAGACCAAAAGTTGAAACTTTGACGTAAATCGAATTCTCTTTCTATCTCTCTCTCTCTCTTGTATGTTTTGTGTGTATTGGGCAGATTAATGTATGCCTACAGTAAGATGGTATGTTGTATCAATTTATAAAGATAAAATAAATTATGAAGTTATCTATCACTTTTTCTCTCTCTCTCTCTCTCTTTCCGATTATTGATTAATGTTTGAAAGGGATACACAACTGTCTGCTATATAAAGAAGATAACATTACTGGTCTTCCAAACAATTTCATTGCGCATCATCATTGTAACTCTATTTGAAAGTTGATGGTTGTAGCAAATTGAGAAAGAAAACAGGTTTTGTTTCCATTGCTAAATATAACTCTGCAGTGCAGAGAGAACGTAGAAAAACGACTATGTAGCCCTGGCCGTTGGGGAGTTGACCGACAACTTCTTAAGCTGATTTGATATGGCTGCTTAAAAGATAAGGCGTTTGCTGTTGTGCATTCGGCGACAAAATAAATTTAAAA
>JAHZNE010003443.1:0-11248 GCA_027744055.1 Callyntrura sp. NNG-2020
CAAACATTATACTACATAAGCACAGCCACCTTACTAAATATTACTACTTGCTGTATGCGGAATATTACAATTTTTCAATCCATACCCAATACTATCTTACATTTTGCTTACCTTGTTACATGGATAGAGAAATAGAGATTTACTACTTGCTATAGAGAGAGAAGCATAAAAGGCTAATATTCTCTCTCTCTCTCCTCTCTCTCTCTCTCTCTCTCCTCTCTCTTCTCTCTCTTTGCTTTTCTTCCTTCAAATAGCCATCATCCATTTTCAACAAATATCCTGCTTTGCTACTCCAATTCCACACGAAGAGACTCCTTTCAATACTTGAAAACTCTCTGTAAATATATTACACTGTAAATATAGTACGCTGCTTTCTATGCTTAAGTTGTTAGTGTGGTTTTACATTGTATTTCGTGATATTACGTTATTATTGTAGGTAGCAATTGTGAAACAAGTGAAGGTGTAGAAGAAGCACTCTTTTTTAGGTATAAAGTTTTCTACATGTTATTCCCGTTCGTTTGTACTTTTGCTGTTGTGTGGACAGACTATTAGACTATATAGACCACAAAATATTTATGTACATACATCGTACATATGCATACGCATGCATATTATGAGCATATGTTTGTTTCACTTTTATAAACTCTTCACCATTTTCAGATTTAGATAACCAAACAGACGTTGGTTTTTATGCATATGAGTTTATCATTCCGTCCAACAAACCGTGTAAATCCATTCTCCCATGTAGACTTAGACTCCTTCTCTACCTCTCTCCAATTTTATTAACACGTAAAGGCTTCCCATTATTCATCATTCTCTGCGAGTAGTGCCCGGCCCACATTTATTTCAGCTGAAAAGGTATTAAAATCAAAGGACAGGGCGGTTGAAGAAAATCGGAAGAGGAATATATTTCCAGCAGCAGGTATCGTTCTTTTCTTAACGCTTCTTTCTCGCACTTCATGTGTAGTTGGCAGTTGTTGTAAAAGTTGTATAGAGTTACCGAAGCTAGTTATTATTACTACTATATACATGGCAAGGTACACGACGACGGTTATGTACGAGACGACAGCACAGAAATACGTTTATATACGATTCCTGCCAAGGATGATGTACATTTTTTAGAGCAAGTGGAAAATTATTCATGTGATGTTGTTCTGTGTATTACGCTGCCACTGTGGTAGTAAGTGTGGGATGTAATTTTTAGTATCGTATTATTTTTCTTGTTTTTTATCGAAGGTCGTATATTATTTTATTTTGAGTTTTAAGGCATTGCATTGATAACGCTGACGTAAGTGGTGGTAACTTTCTGGGGGTAGGCAAAACCCTGTGGGTTTGAGTTTGACGTTTGCTCTGAAGAAAGATATACAAAAAAAACTTTATATCCGTATAAGTGCTTCATTTACTGGCAGCTGTGAAAGTACTGTTCAGAGAATTTTCGTGGTTTAATTACTTGATGTCATATGTGCTAACAGACAATCAAGAAAACTTGCGTTTGAACGTAAAATTGTGCTGCTGATTTAGAGTGTTGTTACTGGTGTGGTCACTGGACTGGTGACTTGACATGGCAGTTTAAGGTTGGTGGAAGCCTGTTAATTTTTTACTAGCAAATACAGTTTTAGCATGGATGGAATAAGTGACAAAAAGGAATTACTAAAAGCGCTGTAGGTGTTTTTGACGCATAGTTAAGTATAAGTTGGAATAGCCGGATGGCGGATCACCCATCACGGTGCCAATGTCTAACTGGTAGAATTTGCAATCCTTTGTTATGAACAATGATAAGTGAAAGTTAGGGTACTGCATGGTAAATTGATATTACTGATCGGGCACAACAGAGTTAATTGAAAAGAAAATGGAAGTTGTACGTGAAGTCGTATTGGCTTGCCTGTTGTACCTAATTAGAGGAGGCACACGCTGTATAAAATACAATTGACAACGCGATATTATTATTTGCAATGTTGCGAATTGTGATTAAGATAAATTATATATGGAATTTATACGTTAAGCGGTTTAAAAAAATATATCTAAACTACAACTACGTGACAGGCAAAGCAGTACATGTTTTATGGCTATTATCAATTATTATCAGTTTCCAAATTCTATTGTCAGCTATCATTTTAAGTCCCACACAAAGAAGAAAAACGTTTTCAAATTCGTAAAATCTTTTGCAATCTATGAAGAAATTGTAGAATTCGAATAATTCTCAATACGTGATCTGTTCATGATTTATGAAGGGTCATGGAACGCGCATGCTTTAATCGTTTTTATATATTTTGTGTACGCAAAATTCGCATTTATCATATCATTCTTTGTCATCTCACACAGAAATTGGCCCCACACATCATATAAGCAAGACAAGCTTTTAATTGGTCGCTATATAGTTCTATAATACTGACTTAACAATGACATTTACACATAATATTATGCTTTCAACTGTAGCGTTTTGTAGATGGAACATTAAACTGTCACTGTGTGCGCGTAACACTGGTTTTCCGTAAAGTTGCTGGATATACAACGTAACGTAACCATTTGCTATTCATTTACGTTAAACTTTTAGTTAGAAAGTATTGACTGCAAATCGCACGTCGCGCACAGTACAGTTACATTAGTTAGTACAATACAGTATATATATAAATACGTATATACCTAGTGAAACGTAGAACTCGAATTAAGTTGCGTATGTCATTATTATATATTTTCTGTATAAAATTGGTGTCTCATTCATGTGTGTCTGATAAGACCAATACTGGAATCAACAAAGTAATTTTTGTTTGGTATTGGGGAAATATGATTAGAGATTGTTAGCGTAAATGTCGGAAGAGCACCTCGATGATGGAACATGTTACTTGAATGAGAGAATGTTACATGAATATGAAATATCAAGTTAGAGGTATATTTTGGAACTGTTGTACACGGCGATTCGGGGGTGGTAAACTTTTTTTCAATACAGATGTTTGCTCTTGAGGTTAGACTTGACTTTGACGCATACATTAAATAATTGTTTTGTTTACCTGGACAATACAATAATTCGATTAAAATAAAAAAAAAATAGTCCGTACATACTTACTGCGATGTATTCTTGCATTTGACAAACTAACATGCATCATGAACAATATTTTACGGCATATAGGTGCTCGATCGCCATTGCTTATTAACCAATGCGATACTGAAATGTAATATCCTGTATCTGTGTGCAATTATTAATAACAGCACAGCCATTACTGCGTTGTCGACTATTTGTCAAATTGTCGTAGATTGTAGTGAAAGTGACCGTTTATATGATTTTTTTTCTTTGTTTTTTTACACATACAGACATTGTCCATTCTACTAGTGTTACTGCCTCCTAAACGAGTACGTAACAGTTTTTGGAAAAGTCGTCGACTTCCTCCTCGTCACATTGAGCGTGGTGCATTGTCACGGGCAATACTATTCCAGCTTTGCTTGAAGTAAATAACACACAACCTCAGTAACTGCAACCGAGGAAAACATCAAAGCGAGTCGATCACATCAGTTGTCGGTTCTTGTAAAGTTATCTCAGAATGTCGGGCTTTGATGAAAACCCTTTCGATGACAATCCATTCCAGGTAGTGCTATAATATAATATTTAAAAACTAAACTGATCAACTGTGTCAGCTGTTGTATTTTCGGACTTTCATGTTGTTGCTTTGATTACAGGATCCCTCCATTCAGCAAGTAACCAAAAACACAGTGAACAACGCAGCTAAAGACCTGGAAGATTACAACCCATTTGACGACACACCTCAACAAAGGCCAACCACGGTACCTATATCAAGTTCTTCAGATGCGTTTGACCCCGTAAATATGTGAAACATGCATGAGTACATTCATCATCTACTAGCATTTTTTACGAAACCATTTACATTATCTATATGATTAGGCTGTCAGAGGTGCTGCCAATCCTCCTCCTTTCAGTTCCGCTGGAGGTGGTAATACCATGTCGCCTGCAGTGATGTCTCCTGTCCAGGACTATACTCCTTCGTTTGGCAAACCTCAACCCACGACACAAGGAGCTCCACCCCCAATATCTACAGAAGAACTACAGCGAAGACAAGAAGAGTTAGAAAGGAAAGAAAGGGAGCTCCAAAGGCGTGAAGAAGAATTGGGGAATGCCCCGTATAATGGTTAGTAGTACTCTCAATATACTAAAAAAATTATGTCAATTTGGCCTATTCAAATGATAGAAGGAAGCATTGAGCTTGCAGTCAGTGTAAACTATACGCTATATTCGCTAGTGAATATATTTCGATGAGGAATCACATTTCGAGTAGACGTAGACTTATATTTGTATTAGATGATTTACATATTTTTGCTATTTGCATGTTAACCAATTAGTCAATAATTTTCAATGATTTCGTTTTCGTCCTACCAATACACACTAAAGGATAACTCTTCACTATGGGGTATAGTAGCAAGAGCAAGTTCTCATTTTAGGAAACATTGGTAGCGATGTATTTGCAGTGCATTGTCAACGAATCATTATTTTTCTAAATTAAAAATTAACTCGTACAACTTAAGAGAAATGTCTAATTCGTCACCACATTTCACGTGCGTCGATTTACAAGAAAAACAAGGTTTTGAAGTATTGGAAGACGATGGAGCTACAAGGCCAGATAGCCCTACAAATAGTACTCAATGTGCATAGAAAGTTATATTTTGTCTGTAATTGACGTACTTGAACTGTATTTAATATAAAAAATAATATTTGTTAACGTGTGTTTATTTTTTATGTTAGCAAGAAGAAATAATTGGCCACCCTTACCTGATAAACTACCTATCCAGCCATGCTTTTACCAAGACATCAATGTGGACATTCCAGTGGAATTCCAGAGAATAGTTCGAAATCTGTATTATGTGTGGATAGCTCACTTCATGATGCTTCTAATTAATTCATTGGCATTCCTCCTGAGAATCTTTACTCTGGCAGGACTCGAGAACTTTGTAGGATTTGGATTATCCATTTTCTACATTGTAATTTTCTCCCCAGCTTCATATGTGTGTTGGTTCCGCCCAGCTTACAAAGCCTTTAAGTAAGTAGTTAGAATTAAAATGATACATATTTCTCATATTTAATGGTTGTAATTTAACTTTATTACACTTTGTTTTTGTACAGGAGTGATAGTTCTTTCAGCTTCATGGTATTTTTTCTCTGCTTCTTCATCCAAATTGTTTTCAGCATACTCTTCTGTTTGACAATGAGGGGAGCCTGGTAAGAATCACACATGCTTATCTAGTATAAACTTTATCAATGCGCTTTTGTGTAGAAATAAAGATGCAGTTTTTTAATAAATGACTTTATTCATCAATTATAGTGGCATCATCGAAGGAATATCGACCATAAATACCGGTGGGGCATTACACATCTTCGTTGGGATTGTAATTCTGATTGTTGCTACCGGATTTGCAGCATGTGCGTTCATTGATGTGATCATGCTAGTCAGGGTAAGTTCCTTTTACGATACTTTTACCCTTTTATCTTTCACGACGATGTACTTCATTTTGTTTACTTTACAGATACACCGAATTTACAGAAGCAGTGGAGCTAGTTTCGCCAAAGCACAGGAGGAATTCACCACAGGCGTAATGAGGAATGAACATGTCCAAGGCGCTGCTGCAGGGCTTGCTACTGAAGCTTTCCGATCACAAGTAAATCGTACTACGGGAGGAGGAGGAGGAAATGGGAACGTTCGGTATTAAGCTAAAACAGCACCCCCATCTTTTGTCGTCTTATGTCGCCGCTTTAAAGTAGTTTTGACACTCTTGGTTTAATCACAATAATGATATACACATTAGTACGATTATGTTACTATCATAATGTTTATTCATTTGTAGTAACTACCTATTAATTGTAATGTTCCAAACCATAATTGTTACAAGTATATGTGAATAATATTACTGTGAGTGTATTACTCTTACTACCCTCGTTATATGAGATAAAAAGGTTATATTTGACTGAATGTTGTAATTTCTATATTAATTAAAAAGTTTTTTTTAGAAATAGCACGCATCTTACGCTAAAATATTGCTAATTACTATCACTATTGTATTTATTATTAATGTTTCACTTTCAATCAAATCCAATCAAACTGACTGACTATACATTAAAGAAGTAGCTAGCGCATTATTGGTGTGAACTAGCAGTTGCACAATAGATAAATCTATCTAGGGACAAAGACCGTAGGCAACGTGCTGAGAAGAATGTCAGCTTTTGGAAAGTTTTACATTGTCATGTGTAAACAGCACTACTGTGTGGAGAATCAAGGGTTAAAACTACAGTCAGCATTTTCTTTTCATTATTTGTCGGAGCTGCTCCAAATGCCAATGTCGAATGATACATATAATATTTCTGAAATTGTGTTACTCCTCATAACACTGTAAATTTTGATGCTACTGCGAAGGCATTCTAGTGTGAGTGTAAAGGCTTAAATACGTCAATGTTAAAATAGTTAAATCTAGGCAATAATGAATATTATATTCCTCTTATAGCACGTGTTATTACTTGTACATTATAATTGCTTCAGACGTCAAAGAAAAATTATCCATAAAAATCCTGTTCCTCATGGGGCGATGTACTTGATTCTTGATTCCTGTAAAACACGAATTATCGATCTCTCGCTAAAACGGACGATGAGGTATGACAAATCAGATGTAAATTATGTAATAATTATTAGCTAGCGTAAGCTTGTCCAATTTTGGGATAACATATTAATGCAGGCTTATGTTTATTATGTACTACAAAAGTTAAAGGGGTGTGTTCTTGTTGAGGATGGAAAATATAGAGAGGTAGATTAAAGTTTAAAAAAGAAAGATTCATTTTGTGCATCACAAAAAGGGGACAGATAGTGAACAATGACGATTTTGTTTTCTCACAGAGCGTAACGTACCAATTAATGTAATAACGGTGTAACTATTGAGTCTGTCTAAGTTTGATTGTCTGATTTTAGTATTTAATGTTTGATGTGAAATTGAGATGATAAAACAATAAAATAAAGATCATGTTAACGGTTTTTCGTTGAAACGTCAATTTAATTATTATGTAGCGGACTACCTGATTTCATATATATATTGTGTTATATGCAGATGCGAGCCATGTTTGAGAATATATGAAATTCATGGTTTATGCAACAAAGATGTCGATAATCATAATGATGACGAAAGATGACCGGATGGAAGAGAAAAACGCAGTAATGTCTTTATGGTATAAAATTTTGAAAGTAATTGAGGCTCAAATTTATTAAGAGCTGAAGACAACTCCTATCATTTTATTTTCAAAATACAAACAGCTTATTTACTCGAAACAGAAGATTTCGATTCTCTAAGAGACGCCGAACGCTTACGACGCAAGCTTTCCTTTTGCTCCTTGGCTTCCTTTTGACGTTGGGCCAATAATTTGGCGTATTCTGCGGCTTCATGTTTCTTCTTCTCGGAACGACGGCGTTTAAGTGCAATCCTATGTCTCTTACGCTGAAAAATTAAAGAAAAAAATTAGCACACTAAATATATTAGTAATTATTCTTGAAGAAAAGTTCACTAAACGCAAAACTGTATCGCCGGTACACTGAGCTTCTTTCGATAGTTTTACAAATGAAACTCAAATCAATCAGCGTAACTTTTCTTTGCCACACCAATTGAACACTGTTTTTTCAATATATCTGAAGTCAGCTGCCTGGTTGTGACAATTTCTAAAACAGATTAAGAAAAAACTTCGCCTAATGGACACGTACCTGCAGCATGACAGGAGTAATCAGACGCTGAATCTTGGGAGCCTTGAACCTTTGTTTCTTTCCCTCCTTTTGAGGAAGTGGACGCTTGATTACATAGCCCCTTACGTCGTCTTCCTTGGATAGATTGAACAATTTCCTGATTTTGGATGCCCTCTTAGGACCCAAACGACGAGGAATCTGGACGTCGGTAAGCCCTGGAATTTCCTGAAAAATAAGATACGAATTAAAGTCATACCAACTTTTCAAAGAACTTGAAACTTTACTGTATTGAAATTATGTATCAGTGAGAATGGATGGTAAAGGTTATGCATCAATTTGCTTCAGTAGCAGGACTGAAAGTTGTCATCATTATAATGGCTCATGTTGTATACGAAAAAAACAATGACACTTACATTATCTCCCTTTTTAACAACGGTCAAAGCCAGAACGCTCAGGTTAGCATCAACAATACACCCTCGAACAGACTTGCGTTTCCGCTCACCGGTACGACGTGGTCTATAACAGCTATGACCCTTAGACAGAAGAAGACGAACTCTCCCTATAATATTCACAAAGTTAAAATTTTAGAGGATATTCAACGAAAACATGCAATAATATAATTGATTTTATTTAGAATGAATTTTAGTTAGTGGGAATTGTCTGTACACACACGTGCCAATTGTCTAAAAAATCATACAACAATCGGTATAGCAGGAGCACTTTTTAATTTTACAGTCATAAACGCCGAACTATGCATTAAAGGACATATTCGGAGCTGGGACTGTACAATACATCAATGTAAACTAAATGTAATCTTGCTAATTTCATCATCAATATTTATAGCTCATATAAAATGTACTCCGTAAAATTGTTAATTAAACACAATTGTTTTACAAAAACACTTTCGGTCAAGCTATAATTCTCCTACAGTTGAAATCCCCCAAAAACAAGTGGATTATGACAATGACAATATTTCCGAAACCACTCAGTGATGGTAAATCAACATTATTGAGGTTACCTCAAAATGTCATTAAAACTTTTATCTTAAATAATTAATAATCCAAAATTCAACGTTAACTTCGTCAATAAATCCGTTATTTTGCGTCCCCTTAAATTACTCACCTTCATCCTTGTTGTTTAAAATTTAATTAAAATTATCCAAAAGATGTTTCTGTTGATATAAAATCTGACGAGCCAGCGACCACCAACTGAAAGGAATTTGGGTATTGCTGTACAGTGGGACAGATTGATAAAAGTGAAGCATAAAAGCTAGTGATACACGCCGCACGGCCATACTCAAAATACCAGCGCTTTGCCACTGCAAGCATGTGAGCATGTCATTGAAAGGAAGCCCGTCAAATTCAAAGCACCTGCTTAGAGCATTACGCGAAGGATATTTTTTGACAGCTGCTGCATGTGGGCAACGTGAGATGGTTAAGACTGTAGTAACGATATCATTTTTTAGTACAAAGTGTAGGTATATAGGTATGGTACAAGTGTAAGTGTAATCCACTTACAAATATACAATTTACTTCGCATTTTCGCATAATACATGTATCTTGTCACCATTCGATTCAGCTTATATGCGAAAAGCAGTAATGCATGAATGAAGTGAAAGCTGCTTCTAAAATGAATTGTTGATGGTGATGATGTGGTGATTTTGGAGAGAAGTGGGGCCTGTTGATAATCTGCATTTCTCATCATCTGGCCTAATTTGTGTAGACTTGGGGCCGTGGTCCGTATATGAGCCATACGTAGGAAGTTGGTGACTCAATATTGGACAGGTGTTTGCGAGTGGGTGGGTGGGTGCTGGATATTTATGAAGGAAATGCTCTTAAAATTTCTTCGTGAAAGGGGAATGAATGGTTAAATGAAGGATAAATAATCAATCACGTGAATGTTCGTATAAATCCTCGAGGGAGAGCGAACAAAACATCCGAAATTTTGAAGTCATGTAAATGGGCAACCGATTTTCTTCTACTCACACAAAATCTTTTGGTAAAACTGGAGTGTTTCGTTATCGGTGACCAGTTATTCCACAAGCCAATAATGAATGAAAGTTCATTAAGACAAGGTTAATGGCAATAGTAATAGTCGGAGGTGTCTAGGTCGTTGTAAGTGACTCTCGTAAATGGCACAATCTAAATTACATTTACATAAAATTTATGCACTTGATATCATTTGTAACGATTGGGGAAATATTTAAAAGTAACAAAAATGTATTTTGGGCAGTTATTTTTAGGAAAATTATACAAAGTATCGTAGCACACTATCAGCAATCACATCATGGAGCGGTCAATCAATGATGGTTTGGATTATTCAGGTGACGCTGCTGCTGGGTCATTTTTCAGTTCGGATTATAAGCGGTAGGTTACCAATTGCTAATTTACCAAGCGTGATTTTCCGAGTCGTATCGTTTCACTGTGACCGTGTCGCATTCAACATTCATGTAATCAGAGTTTGTTAACTATTAATGTTCCTACCCCTGGCTCGCGCAACCTGAAACTGAGATAGCCAAATAATAACTGCTGTATTTTTATATTTGATTGTAAAATGAATCACATATCAAACATACAAACTACCAACGGGAACGCCCAGAAACGTCAAGAGAGAGAAACGCATAGCAAGATATCATTTAGATCAATAGATTTTTGTTTAGACTGCAAATGACAAAGTTGGCCTTGTTTTCATCCTCTTAAAGGATTAAAAGTAGAGATAAGACGATGAGAGAACCAAAGTCCATTTGTAGGTACATAACACAAGGAGTCCAGCAAAAAAGCAATCTCTGCTCTATTAGAATCATTTGAAGATCCGCCTCGTGTTTTTGTGCGAGTTACATTAGAGCTCCTCAGTACAGTGGGTTTACAATTTTAATAAAATTTGACAAACCGTATAAAAATTTGAATAAAATTTTCTTAATATTAATCTGCGTTGTAAAAATGTATAAAGTAACTGAGACCGATGAATTAATAATGGTTTCCGACCCAAACGATGTTCCGTTATATCCGTATCCAGAAGATTTTATGTCTCCAGATTTCTATAATTGTAATATGTTTGCTAGGCATGATGACCTCAAGCAAATGTTGGATAGTAATCGGGATAACATGAAATTGGAAGCAATGAAACGCATAATTGGGGTAGGTTTGAAGATTCCAATGACACATTGTAATTAATATTAATTAATGAAATAAAACGCAAGAAAACATTATAATTACATTAATTACTTTTTGCTTACAGATGGTAGCAAAAGGGAGGGATGCTTCAGAACTTTTTCCTGCAGTTGTAAAAAATGTCGTGTCGAAAAATGTAGAAGTTAAAAAGCTCGTGTATGTGTACTTGGTTAGGTATGCTGAAGAGCAACAAGATCTGGCCTTATTGTCCATTTCAACATTCCAAAGAGCATTGAAGGTACGTGAATAAAAATGTAAATTACCAATATTTGGTATATGCGTATTAGTTTATTTTTTTTAATTTTGCGTAGGACCCTAATCAGTTGATACGTGGAAGTGCACTGAGAGTGATGTCCAGTA
>JAHZNE010003444.1:0-12019 GCA_027744055.1 Callyntrura sp. NNG-2020
GGTCATTTATTACGTTGAAAAATGCAAAATTACACTATAGTAATTTTGGGTCCAATGAACTTCATACAAAACAAGATCTTGCCCCCTCCTGGCTGCAGGTCTGGCTGCGCCACTGTCTGCATATGTTTATCCATATTCCAGAAGACAAATTTATCGCTAACGTATCTCACTCATTGCCAGTGCCCTTCTTACGGAGCAACAGTGATGCTATGCTGTAATCTTTGATTATAATAAGTTATATACAGAATATCTGGTTATGCTAAAACTCATTTTATAAGTTCATTACCAGAACCACCAATGTGTGTAAAAACGAGCGCGAGAAGCACATATATTTTGGTTGTCCACATCATCGTAACACTAACGCTGCTGGTACACACCAATTATTATTGTGACAAGAACCGTCAAACCACCTGTATGTATCAAATAAGAAATTACGTTCAATATTACGATATTGTACAATAACAATTACACAGATTTAAATATGGCAATGGCAAACATTCAATGTTCTAGTGTTCCCCAGGTATTGGACAAATTTAAATACTGAAAGCGGAAAAGTTAATTTTATTTATAAAAATGTTTAGTACAAATTTTAAATACAACTTTAAACAGGAACACAAAAATGTTACTGGAGAGATCACCCCAGAAGCTGTAAATATAATTTGTCGCTTACCTGGATTACAACCAATCTCTCTTCCAACCTGGTTTTTTTCTGCAAAAGTGCTAGAAGAGAATGATCAACAATACCTGGATATTAGCGAGTACGTCAAAAATGGTCAATGTCATGGATATGGCATGCGAGTAATGAACATAGTTCGGGTGGTGAAAAACGGAATGATAGAATTTGAGCATGATCAAAGTTATGACGGCAAATTTCGAATGATGCTGTGGCATGGAACAAAAACAAACGTTGTCTCAGCTATTCTTCAAAATGGGTTTAAACTTCCTAATGAGTATCGACAAATGTTTGGGCCTGGCTTGTATTTTACGGATAGAATCTCCAAAGCCACTAATCACGGGGACCAAGGAAGGAAACCGGTTCCAGGATCCAAAGCCTTTCTTTTGCTTTGTGACGTTTCCTTGGGAAGAGTGTATAATGCCAGGAATCCGAAGCATGGAATCACTGAGGCACCATCTTCAGCACATTTTGACAGCGTCATGTGTACTGGAAAATGGGTACCCGAACGAGCAGCGAATCGAGAAATTCAAAATAGCGTACTACCCAGTGGCCCCACCATTCAGAATACCAGGTATAAGAAATATACTGTGCGATTTAATGAGTACATTGTTTATGATCCTGACAAAGTGAGAATAAAATATTTGGTGGAAGTGGAGTTTGCTACCGCTCCAATTTGACATCGATCGATGAGAAATTTGTCAGTACTTATGTCAGTAGTGATAAACTCGTATTTATAAAGGTGTTGCAACCTAAAATGATTTTTGTACATCAAGTTAAATATTTTTCGGTTTAGATTTTGTATTTTAAAAGTTAAGAATAAAGTATGGTAAATTAATTTACCGAAAACAGTTCATGCGTTATGGATATTCCAACTTTACCATTTTTCTTTTTTTAATTCTTCATGATACCTATTAACAAACAGATAAGGTTATTTACATTACGGCACATGGGTAAGTATCACTAGTGATCAGTATGCTATTCATTTATTGAGCACGGCACCGCTATTTTCGTTGTCTCTGACGATTTTGTGTTTTGCTATTTCAATGATCAGTTGTCTTTTAAATAATATATGAAATTACAAAAGTCAACAATCTGATTGAACCAACCAGACATATTTTCTTCATACTTAAACATTTTCTGATAAATGAATGTACACATCACCACTATTACAAAAATAAAACACTGGAATTTGAAATAAGATAACCTTTGTAAAAATAAATAATTTCTGCATAGTCCATTTATATCTTCCAGCTTTATGGTTGAAGTAACTTTATTTGTAAGTTATATTCTAACACTTAACGCATTCTTCTCATTTTTGTCCACGCCATGACGACCACCATCGTTTTGATTCTCCCTCAGAACTCCCTTTATCACCACTTCCCAATTTGTGATGGAGATAATTGAACAAACTACCTCCAAATTGATTATCATNTTATCACCACTTCCCAATTTGTGATGGAGATAATTGAACAAACTACCTCCAAATTGATTATCATTCCGTTTCTGCTGGAATTTTGCTATTGTATGATACAATTTTCCCACCTGTGTATTTCTAATTTGCAAGAGATCAAATATTTCTTGAATCCTCTGACTTTGTTGCGTATCTCCCACCGTGTGGTACAGCAAGGCGGGTCTGTTTTGGTACGAAGCGACTATCCATTGCAATAGAAATTTCAATTCAGGGTCCCCTTTGAACGAACCACAGCCCCAGTTTCCGGTGGCCACTGGAGTGCTTACTTTCTGCTCCGGAATGTATGCCACGTAGCACTTGTGAAGTTCGCGGCCAATAAGTTTCTTTTGGTATTGCTTGGTGACATCACATCTAAAATAATTTTTCATTTCGGTTGTAAAAATATTTGAAGTACAAATTGCCAGAATATAAAATATTTTTTCAATCATACAAACTGAAATTAATGGCGTCAATAGCAGCAATTTGGGAAAAGGTCCGCCCCAAGTTATCCAAAAACCTGCCATCTTGTTCAAAGTCAAAGGGCCCTGCATACTTAAAACTGGTTGCGTAACCCGTGTACCTACTATATAGTTGTGATCCGGTAATAACAATAGCTTCGTTGTCATTCATCACAATTTTTTTCTCAACCTCCACCTTCACTATGCACAGGTTTCCCTTTAAACTACCCCAGTCGACCTTTTTAGTGACGCAGCGCCGTTCGAAACTGACGATTTCATTGAGAAACGGTTCTTCCATTTTACTGATAATTTGAAAGTAATTAAAGATGCATTTCAATTTCTCCTTTTTCGTGTCACAGTGGATCGTATGCGTATCGTTGTACAGTCGATGAAAATTGAAATCGCCCTGTTTAATAGGGGCATGAGCGGGAGGAAGTGTGCACAAGAAGCAGTTTGCTAAGAGACTGGCACACAGTTTCCGTGTAAGATAAATGGTGCGTCCCTCGCCGGATTTCAACAACGGAATGGGCTCTGCGAGTAAGGTGGATAACTTCAATGCGAAGTCTATTATTATTGGTAGGGTTGAACGGAGACCTTCGGCAAGGTCAGGATGAGCGAGCACACAAAAGTTGGTTTTTTGCCACGATTCAGGAGAATATTTTGTGACTACGGAACTTATCACATTGGCAAAATCATCCTGAATGTCTATAAATAACCATTTTATTAAATATTTAATTAATTTAACAATGTTAACGAATTTTATTAATAGTTAATTCATAAATTCAGCTTTACCTTACCATCGCTTTCACAGACCCGTTTTAGCTTTTTTAGCTGTTTCACGATCTTATCCCAGTTTCTTCCTCCTTCCTCATTGATAGTTTTACTTAGGGAGTTTTGTGGTAGCCGGACAAAGGCAGAATCCCCAAATTTCCAGTGATTTTCATTGCCCCCATTCAAAACGTCCCCTGTGCCATGACCACGTTGTAAGTGACGCGAGTTATAAAAGGGAACTGCAGTCTTTTGCGGAAAGTTCTCCAGTTTGTAGTGAAGATCTTGCGTTATCGTTGAATACTCCGGTACACATGGCTCGGGTTCGAAAACCTCCCCATCATCGTAATTTTCTACACTAGTTCTCTTTAGCGACTCGCGACGAGGTTCGGAAGGACCGGGTAATGAGATAGATGCATGGGAGTCTGACTGGGTACCCGACATGCTGGCAGTATTGTCAGCGTTTGAAAACGAAGCCTTTCTTGTGGAAGAGGATTTTTCAGGCAAGTTGTGATTGCTATCCCCTGATGATAATTTGTGGTTATCTGCGTCCATCTTCTGTCACGATGCCACCACCTGAAACGTGAAACAGTTAAAATTACGTATTTATCACTCACGTTACATGCTTGTGTGCCTTAAGGTAATCTAATCGCCTTTGAACATGCCTGTTTACGGGAGGAAAATTGACAGCAGTGGCTCCTTTCCTCTCTCAATTGTCTTGATTCTTCCCGTTGAAAATTACGGTTAGTTAGTGTACTGCAAAAACAGTGACAGTTTAATTAATTTTTATTTTTCTTGACACTTTTTCCCATTTATATAACCTTGGTTCTTTAGTCTTACATTTTCTATCAGAGGTATTCTGTTAAGAAAAATATACTACAGTTTGAAAGATTACTATAAACCAACAAACGTGAATTTGCAATAAAACAAATGTACAGGGAAACGAGGAAAATAATTGGAATGAGTAGTAGCGACCGTTGTCAGTTGTTGTTCTTGGGAAGAATAATACAATGAAACATTTAGCAAGGAGGATATGGGTGATTCAAATGTGGTTAATATCTACCGTACAATACAACAATATAGGTGGTTTTTTTTACATCCAATCCTCTCCTTCTTTACAAATGAATAACAGTGAGTTGTGCTGGTCGGTGGTGATGAGTCATCATGTCATGCTGCTCTTTCTTGCTTCTCTGCAGTTTTTCACTACACTACACGCAAAATGCTACAATAGACAACATGCCAACAAATCAAATGACTACGACGCCACCACGACGGCTTTAGCCTCGGATGAGACATTGCCCATCATCACCACTATCATAATCCGCCATTTTATATCTAGTTAACTATCTAGTCAATTTTGAACCTTCCAGTTCCAGTATTCCCTTGGAGGCTTATCTTCGAACATAGGCGTCCAATTTGTATGTCGATGTAACCAACGGCAAAATACAGGTTTAAGATAAACACCGATGCGCGCACACCACATACACGAAGTATAATATATTTATAATATAATAACCATATAGTTCCTCCTTTCTGACCAAGTGAACAGGATTGATTATTTCCTGTCGCTGTTGTCAGTAAGACTAAAACAATAAAATCAAGATGTAGCGTCTTCATGATATAAAAATGTTGTAAACATTGAGTGGGGATTCTTTTAAATACGATCTGAAATACATTGAACCAGAGCCGTACTGTGATTGACTACTTGTTGTATAACCAAAGCATTGCCACTAATTCATGGTACTTTTTTTTTACTGTGCACGAGTTTTTTGCGACCCGTCGTTTACCTTTATGTTTCATGTAGATTCAAGTCAACGACCGTAACTTCAAGACAGAGCAGCATGCATCACTAATCATTTCGTGTACCATCTATGAATACGGCGCGCAGCGTATGTGGAGGGTTAGTCTACAGAGAGAATATGACTCTCAGTCAGTAAATCCCCATCTCCATATAATTTATGTAATTGATTGTCATATAATTTACTGATTGTCATTGTCAGTAATGTTTACAAAGTACGAGATAATATAAGTTCGAATTAGTACAACAGAAACACTTTCAGTCATAATAAGATTTATTACGCAAATCACATCTTTGAGAGAAACAAATACGGATTTTTTTTCAGAACAGAAGACCGATATAAAAAACTATTTTCGTTAGTTATTGATCCTGGTTGTTGGATCGTTTCTGTTGCGTCGCACACTTTTAAGGCTTCACTTTGTTTTCCGCCCCAACCCAAACCATCTTTTTGACTCGGCCTCAGCCCGACCTCCACCTTCACCTCCAAATTTGTAATGTAGATAGTTAAACACACTGCCACCAAACCGGCCGTTATTCAGTTCCTTATTAAATTTTGTCACAGCTCGATATAATTTACCCACCCCAACGTTTTTCTGTAAGAGATAGCATATATCTTTAATTTTTTTTGTTTGATGAATGTCCCCCACCGTGTGGTACTGTAGTTTACGTCGGTCTTGTTGAGAGGCGGCCATCCACTGCAGCAGAAACTTTAATTCAGGATTTCCGTTAAAGACACCACAGCCCCAGTTTCCGGTGGCCACCGGAGTAACTTTGTTTCGCCCCCGGATATATGCCACGTAACACTTGTGTAGCTCACGGTCAATAAACTTCTTTTGATACTGATTATTCGCGTCATGTCTTAAAAAAATATTGTCCAGGTTATTTCAAAAATAAATTGCATATTAAAATTTAAAAAAGTAAAGTAATTTATCAAGTTACCATACCCACTGAAATTTAAGGCATCGATAGCTGCTATTTGGGTGTAAGTCCGGCCAAAGTTATCCAAAGGTCTTTCCCTTTGTACATTTTCTGAAGGTCCCGCATACTTAAAACTAGTTGCATACCCCGTGTACTTACTGTATATTTCCGACCCAGTAATAATCACAGCCTCATCGTCATTCATCTTTTCCGTAAATATTCGCGACACCAGTAATTCAGGACTAATGCAAAATCTGATTTCCTCCATGACACACCCATCATTGAGCACCCCACCACCAATGTACTTATTGGCAAAGTCAATCTGCAACATACCATCTGCATCTTCAATTTTTCCTTCGGACTCCACCGTCACGTCACACAAGACCTGCTGTGAATTTCCCCAGTCAGTATTAGCACACTCGTGTCGCCTTTCAAAACTAACAATTTCATTGAGAAACGGTTCGTCCATTTTGCTGATGATTTGAAAGTAATTAAAGATGCATTTCAACTTCTCCTTTTTCGTGTCACATCGTTTCGTTTTGGTGTCATTGTACAACCGGTGAAAGTTGAAGTCGCCCTGTTGATATCTAGGATGTGCCGGTGGAAATGTGCAAAAGAAACAGTGCGCCAAGAGACTGGCACACAGCTTCCGGGTAAGATAAATGGTACGACCTTCCTTGGATTTTAACACGGGAATGGGTTCCGCCAACAAATTAGGCAGTTTCAAGGCCAAGTCTATTATTATCGGGAGGGTTGTATGGAGATCCTCTTCAAGTTCGGGATGGGCAAGCACACCAAAATTAGTTTTTTTCCAAGGGTCAGGAGAATACTGGCTAACAATGGAGCTGATTATACTCGCAAAATTACTCTGAACTTCTAAAAATAAAAATAAAACAATTTTCTCACACTGTCAATTACATATATAATTAAATATTTCTAACATTGCTTTATTAAATAGATTTATATAGATCTATTGTTTAATACTTTTGTTTTCAAATGCCTGCCTTAGAATTCTTAGCTGTGTCACAATAATGTCCCAATTTTTACCCCCCTTTCCGCCCACGTTTTTATTGAGAGGACTTTGTGGTAACCGAACGAAAGCAGAATCCCTCCATTTCCAGTGACTATCATTGTTCATATCCACAACATACCCAGTGCCAGAGTGGGACTCGAACATATGCTCAATAAAAAAAGGAACCGAGGCGGTTTGTGAGGAGGCTTGCAGTTTCTCCTGTAAAGCTTGGGTTAGCGTTGTGTACTCCGGTACACACAGTTCTGGTTCAAAATGCTCCCCTTTATCGGAAAGACTGATGTTCTGTAATGAAGCGCACAACGTTTCTTCCACATTGTCTGACGGTGGTGATGCATTTGGAAATGACGCTGTGTCCGATACATTTTCTTGGTCGTTGCTTTCTGGAACCGAGGTTCTTTCGAATAAATGAGTCTCTCCTTTCTCCATAGGAAGTTCTGACACTGTTTGGACTGTACTGGGTTCGTTATCCTCCAGTTCCTGACGTGTCACCACCGACTTCTGTAATGCAGGACCTGAAATCTAAAATACCAACATAACATTACATTATTCCGTACTATTGAAAATCCCTCTTGAAAATTACACATTGGAACCAACCTGTTCAAATGGTGGTGTGGGATACTGGCAACTACTTATATTTACTTCCTTAGAAATTGCTTCCGCTACGTTCGAAACCACGTTACTATTATTATTTTTCAAAGAAGGTGGTTCTTTGGATAGGTCGTTAACACCATTATTCCCGTCGTCATTTAAAGCACAAATGCTGTAAAGTTTAGGATGATTATGGACATTCTCTTGATCAACAGGCTATTCAAAAGAGTACAACTTTCAAACCTCAAATTCACACACGCTACGTTTATCTGTCAATGTAAATGTGTACCTCGTCGAGTGGTGGAATTTTTTCAGTGTCCACGCATTCCTGTGGAGTTTTCCCAGTCTGGTCCCCTTCTGGCAAAGACATTTCCATACTAACCGAGGTAGATTTTGCACCCCCATTTTCGACGTGTGACTTTATCTGTTTTTCTTTTGGATTTTGCACCTCCGCCGGATTTTTAAATGCGTTGCCTATAAAACATGCTCTCTAATACCTTCCAAGACAACCAGAAGGAAAATGGGTCGTGGTTAACGGAAAAACGAAGGGCCGCAGAAAAATGCACTGACAAATGTGTAAGTAGCACTAGGCCTCAGAAGGGGGGTTTGGATTTTCACTAGAGTTGTCTTGAACGGCAGTTTTTCAAATTTCAACAAAAAATGTGTAAATAAATATTACCTGATGTGGTTTGGTAATGGTCATCGTCGCAAATCCCTCCAAAATTCAGGCCAGACATAACTCCTGTTTTGGAGATGATGATAAATAATAAATGTCTTTAAAGTTATCTCTCTTTGGCTCTACTAGTAATCAATATTTCCCTGTGAAGAGAGCAAGTTCTTACTATCAAATGGGCAACATTTTCTGATTACTGCTGTGCTGCAGAATTTATTCCGCATAATGTTGGATCTGTGGAGAAATGCGTCCAGCTTTTGTAAATAAGCAGCATTATATAGTATGACACATTACAGTATACATTAAAGAGATAAGCAACGAGTGATGTCTATATTACAAGCATTTTCTCCATTATCCGCTCCTTATATAAAACAGCATCTGCAAATGAAATACGTCATCAGTTTTTCATTGCCTATCGTCTCCTTCACAATTTATCTTGGTTTTAATCCAACATTTAACATTTAACACAAGTGGACTTTTGCGATATGGCAAGTTCAAATTTTACTACACCTCGCGCACCTTCATCGAAGGTAAGTAAGCAAATCGAGAGTTGGAAATGGACAGAGAAAATAAAATTTCCCTGCTAAATATATATTTTTAATTCTGCAATTTAGTCAGATAACAAAGGCAAGATTACTCCAGAAGCAGTTAGTGTGCTGGGCCGTTTGCCGGGTATTGATACAACGTTTTTGTCAAACTGGCTGTATTCATCTAGACTGATAGAAGACACTGAGAAAATTTACTGGGATATCTGCAGATACGTTGGAAATGGCCAGGAGCATAACTACGGTATGGAGGTGATAAATATAGTTCGCGTGGTTAGGAATGGAGTTAGAGATTTCGAACATGATCACAATCTCCGAAATCGTTTCCGCATGCTATTGTGGCACGGCACTAAGAAAGCCAATATTCCCGCCATTCTCCAAAACGGTTTCAAGTTGCCTAACAGTTCTGGCCAAATGTTTGGAAAGGGACTGTATTTCGCGGACAGAATTTCCAAAAGCGCCAACTACTGCGACGAGGGCCAAAATCCTACACCCGGAAAGAAAGCATTTCTACTGTTGTGCGATGTCCTCCTTGGAAAAATGTACAACAGCAAAAATCCTAAATACTCCATTACTGAAGCACCTTCCTCTGACGATTTCGATAGTGTCATGTGTACCGGGCATTGGGTGCCGGATCGGTGTCAAAATGTTGAAATTAACAAAAGTATACTGCCCTGTGGACCTACCATCGCCAACACCAAATTCCCGTCTTATTCCGTTGATTATAATGAATACATTGTGTATGATCCTAGTAAGGTGAGAGTTAAGTACTTGGTGCAAGTCAAATACCATTCATCTCCGCAGTAAATTTTTATATTTTTTTAAATTGCCAATTATTTTATTAAGAAATATGCTAAAAATTAATAATTGCATTACTTTGTTTGTAAGAAAACATAAAATAATTTTAAAGGTCATTTTCCGTTGTAATGTTTTGTCTGCCAAATTAAAACATCTCTATATACTTTTATCTCTGTTTTGGATCTGTCACTCGCAACTGTGAATACTTTGCAATAAAATAAAGTCTGAATAGTACAAAAATAAGTCTTGCATTTAACAGCAGCTTTGATCAAAGTCGACATTAATGTAACTACATTCGCATATGCATATGCATTAAAGGCAAGTGGTTAGTGCTACACCTTACGCTGCACTGCTTTCATCTCTCAAGTTGATACGGACGAGGCAAAGCTGATATTTCTCTGTAAGAATTGCGATAAGCGGATTATTTTTTATCACTTACTCATGGGCTCTGGCAATACTTACTCGCGTCGTCAATACAGAGCTCAGTTGTAGAGCAACATTATCCAGTCACATAATAAAATTCGTTACAAAACGAATATTATGCATGAGTCACAAAAAGTGTATGGGTCCAGTATAACAGCATAACAAGCAAGGTTATATGTGACTCTACGACTGGCTATTGCAGATTTGTGAAATGTAATAGTAGAGTACGCTTGCAACAAGAAAGGAAAATCAAGAGTAAAACAAAGAGGAAAGTTAATTAGGACAAAGGGGCAACTGTTAAACAAATTATAGTAAATTTTGAAGTGTGATAATGCCACGAAGAATCGAATATTACGAACGAGACGATGAAAATCCATCCTCTGGTAGGCCAACGGCGTACGATATCCTAGCAACTGGAACGGGAGGATCGGCAACAAACTTAAAATCTTGGGCGAAAATACGACGATTGACAACCGACTGTACGATGTACAGGTACATTAAGGATTACGTTAAAAATAGTAGTGACGGGAAGAGCATCAGTGTTCAGAGGATATTCCAAGTTAGACGGCATGGTATGTAAAGCATTTGATGAAAAGTGATTTAAAGTGTGGCATTCGTCATATTTTAATTTAATTGAAATGAGCTCCCCGATTGTCGGTGTTTTAGGAGAAAAGGGAAAAATCAACGAGTCGTTTAGAATTCTGCTGTGGCATGGTACATCACCCAGCGCCGTCCCAGGCATAATTCAAACGGGATTCCGAATGGGCAGTGGAGGCTTGTTTGGAGGGGGAATATACTTTGCTGACCGGATTGCCAAAAGTATAGGGTACACCAGCAAAAACTCAAGTGGAGTTGGTTTTCTGATTATTGCAGAAATATTCCCGGGGAAAGTGTACAAGGCTCACCATTATCATTCTGACTATGCCACTGCACCCGCAGGATACGATTCCGTGAAAGGGAACGGCAGTCACATTCCGACTTGGAGGCAGAACAAAAAGTATTATGGAGCTATTGTCCCTTGTGGTCCTACACGCCCAAATCCAAGACATGAGGATTATGACATGAAGTGGAATGAGTATATTGTTTACGACCGGGACAGAATTATTGTGCGTTATGTGGTAGAAGTCACGTATTAATTTTTTTAGCAGACAGCAATAATTACTATACAAACCAAAGAATACTCTCAATATTGGAGTTTTGAGACTTCAATTTTTTATCATTTTTTTGTTACAATGGCAAACATGCTGACGACACAATTTTTTAAGTCATACGTGCAGATTTACATTAAAAAATACCTTACAATGTCATACCATTTGTCATGGTCTGTAACAAGCTGTTTATTTTTTTACATTATTTATGTACAATTCTGCGTATTTTAAGCAGTTACTAACGATAAGTGATAAGAAATACATTTTCAGAATATTATGTGTATTAAATTAGCAAAGGTAATGATGGCAACCTTTCACCAATGATAGATAGCAATTTATAATAGCGTGGGAGCGAATAGGCGAATGCTGCTGGTGCATGGATGTATACCCTCCGTCATACACATATACCACCCGTTACATAGCTGTTCGATTCTCCTGAAATGCACAATGAGTGTATTTTTTTACCAATTTGCACACCGAAGCAATTTTTATGTTGGGCTTGGCAAGCGAATAAGTACATCAAAAGACAAAGCTCGAGACAGTTGTAATTACATGTTTGACGTATTAATCCATGGTACAAAAAGCTTCATGTGCATTTACTTTTCACTCTTATGAACTTTTTGATTTCAATGATATTTCCACGTAATATTTTCTCATTTTATATCCTCGACCCTACGCATAGTAGAGAGCAACAATTATATGACGATGACGAAGCTTTTGTCCTGATTGCAAGATATTTTACT
>JAHZNE010003445.1:0-13558 GCA_027744055.1 Callyntrura sp. NNG-2020
GCTCCATTAAGGACACTTCACGGAAATTGACATCTGAAATCATAGAGATGCATTTTGTAATGTTTGACTTTGGCTCATTATTATTGTGTTTTGATGAATGGACATTTATTGTATTCTTATTCCATTTAATCGGACTGTAGCGTTAGCCTTTTTATGTAACATTTAAGTAAAATCCGTTCTCAAACATTCGTACATGGAAAACACATATAATATGTCTACTGTATATGTCATTTTACACCACGATTCTCTTGATTAAAGATATTTTATTCAGTTAAATGGACTTTGTGGAGTTATTTGTACGTTGCATTCTTATAAACAAAAATTTTATCGATTTTTTTCTTCAAATAATTGATTGTTGACAGACAAGTCACATAATTTTGCCATTCTGCATATTAACTGGCACCACTACAAGGTGGGGGTTGCCCTTATCAAAATCAATATTAGCAATCGACAACATTATGTTTACTTACATTGATTTGACAGCAAACTGACTTTTACTGAAGATTGTGTCCACACATATGTGTGCATCCCTTAGCAGTTGTTAATATCACTCAGTACCAAAAGGATAATCACGCACAACATCATCCGTTTGAAACGGAACCATATTGATAAAATCCCATTCCTATCCGTTTGAAAAATACCTAAATTTTACATTTTCCAGGTAAACACACATGTTAACCAGTAGTTGGTTTGGTTCGTCGGTTGTCGTTGCGTTGGCAGTTGTCATTGACACTAAAAGTTTGACAACGAAGGAACAATACGTTCTCTGTGCTGTACACGCGTTGTTGTGTACAGAGACGGAAATTTTAACAATGGAAAACTTGCTTGCGTCAACTAAACAAGTGACGGCTGGTAATCATTAATTTAACCCTGAATGTGGTCAAATCACATTCTTGCCCAGGCATAAAAGGTCGTTACATTTTAATCCATGAAAAGTTTAATCTTTATTTGTAGCCCCATGGAAATTATTATGAACTGTTTGTCCATCGTAAGAAAACGGAGCGGGATGGAACAGAGTCTAATCAGTAGTCCAGGTGCACAGTGTAAGTTTCCAGAGTGCAAAAAATAATAGCAAATTCACCGTATAATTAAGTGAAACGAGAAATAGTATTAATAATTAAATGGCAAGTATTGCTCAACTTTGGTCACTCCTTATGGCTTATCTTTTAAGAAGAGATCTCAACTGCCTCTAAACGCCAGTTGGCAGCACATCCCACGTGTATAAATGCTAATATAATGAGATATGATGAGGTATAACCAACCAACAAAAGTACCTACGTCCTATAAGTAGCGTACTCATAATTTCATTGTTTTCAGCTAATCCCAGAAATATTTTTGTTATCTAGGTACCGTCTCTCACGGAGCATCATTTTGCTAGTTGTGAATAGAATAAGCTTTGATGAGACTGTGATACGTTATATATAAAAGTGCGCAAATTCAACTAACAACTTGTTAGAGTAATATACGAAATTCATGTAGTGAGAATAATATCAATATCACAAGGTATTTTGTTGTTACGTTACAATGCTGGTGTGCATTCCCTTCCAACGCCAACCTGAAGTATATGGAGTCGTTGGAGTACATTTTCGTAACCCTTCCAACCTAGTCTAGCAAAACTAGGTATATTCCAAATGGTAAGGATGAATAATTTGAAATCGGCTTACTCGTGCACTTTTTTAGTGCGCGCTAAAATGTAGGTTCTTTTCGTTTCTAACAACTAAAGCTTCATTAAAGTTTTCAAGTTTTTGACACGTTTACACACACATATGAAACTATAAAACCTTAGATCTCAGTTGGTTAGTACTTAATACGCATACCACATTTCCAGCGTTTTATAAGTTCCTACTTCAGTTAGAAATACGTAACCTCGTTAACATATTATAAAACAAAAGCAAGACATAATGAATTCATTAACATATTAATTAAAACCACAAGTCAGAAGTTACGTCTTCCATCATTAAATCGCATTGCAAGAGTTCGTTGTTAATCCAGTTTTGATCTGAAAGAAGTTAAAAATGACGTAAATGAGTTCCCACGAAACTGTGGACTACCCGTGGATGAAATATATAGGTAGATTTGTTTTTTACTAGTGCATCTAATAACACATTATCACATGCCATTTAGATATGATCTTTCTGGCCCATGATGTGAAGTTACAGTGCCGGCAACAGGGCAACTTTGACTTTACACTTACGTTTATTAAAGTTGCCACTTGAAAAGCTAATAAAATACTAGAATTTTCCAAATTGCGCCATAACATATTTTTCTGACAAGGCAACCACGCAAACTCCATATAATATGCAAAGCGATGTTAGACTCCTCTCTACTTTTATTAGCTGTAATTGTATGCTTAATAACAAGGCAGGTAAAGCTCAAACATTTTAATCTTTGCATAAACTTGTTTAAAGTGGCAAATTAAAATATATAATCAATGTTTCGATCTAAACGGCACGTAACGAACTTTTGAAAGATGAACAAGTCCAGAATTGTTGTTTGTGTAGTAGTTGCCACCAACAAAACTAGAAACCATACTTGCCATTTGTGAATCTGTCCAAAACTCCTACTCAACTTATCACTTCATCAGTGTATGGAAATACCAAAAAAAAACTTTCCAACAGTATTAATTATCGTTCATGAAAAAAGCGCAAAATCTTATCTTTGAGATTATAAAAAATAATGAAGAATGTACACGTTTGTTTATACAAAATATTCGAGGAAAAATCGCCTGGTGCATGAGCAGTAGTGTATATTTGATATTGCACATATAAATACGCATAAATAACAATTTTGTGACATTAAGGTCTAATCTAATCATTACTTTGCCTTGTAGAAAGTGGATCAAGTTTCACATAGAACGACTACGCGCAACAATCTTACTGTTAGGGCATCTAGGATTAAATCGTTTTGTGTACAAATATTTAAATCAGAAAAACATGATTATCAATCAATCAAACAGTTGGCATCTCTGAGTGCAAATCCATCCTATAACTTACCTAACACAAAATTATTCTGCTAAAATGTTTTGTCCATCCTATGTAACTATTTTGTAGATGTTGAGCTTGGGTTATTTATTAAGATGTTCAAGTGTACGTGAATGGGAATGTCAGATGAGTAAGATAACCCCTAGAAAACAACTTGTACCTGGAATAACAAAGTATTTGTTTTTCTTCATAAACCCTCACACACGTACACACGTGCCAACTGATGCTTTTGCATAAAGAAACTAGTGCACTACTAGCGCATTGAAATCGAATTTTACTTTCGATTGTGATTTTCATGAAATTGCACAAGCAAAATTTTGAAGGTAAGAACGCAAACACCAAACTTTAATCACACGTACGGAAGAGAAAAAATTTGCTGTTTCCATGTCTTTTTTGTCTTTGTAGTAAGGCGAGTCACGATTTCCTCATATATCGATCTCATAATTTATTAATAATGATAATTTTGTTGTTACCACATAAACACAACTTTTACCATTACGTGTTTGCGGCTATTTTTTTGGATGTCTGTAATGCGCAAAGTTCACGTCAAACTAGCCGCCGCTACACACCATTAACGTCGATGGCGTCAACAGCGAATATGAATAAGAGAAAAAACCCTAGTAGCACTAAACGGTAATTGTCGTATTAAAAAAAGATTTTTATTTCCATAAATTTCAAATTTAGGATGATAATACTATGCGCACGTGTAATCTTTGAAATGAATGAAATTCCATTCCATCAACCGGTTAAAACTGTAATTTTAAAAATTGCGCTACATTACATACGTGTTGTTATTATTTTACCTTGGATATCCTGTCGCAAAACGTGGAGCTCCTCTTTCTGGTGAATTTCATGATGTTGCTCAATTAACATAAAAATGGAACCACCCAAAAGGAGGTAGAGTGTAAAGAAGATGCAGAGAAGTACCCATCTGAACGGTGTCATAAGGGAGAAATAGTCGTTCGGGTGAACACCGAAGTGACCACCGAAGAAAAAGTGTCAGTTAAACCAGGAATGGCACACACCTTAAACACAACACTGACGAAAGCTTAGTAACTTGTCGACTGATTTTTCGTAACATTTAATTAGTATGTTTATATACTGTCTATCTGTACGCGCTGATGCAGTTCATACGATCATATCGATGTACATGTCATCAGTTGTAAGTTGTAACATATCGATAGTACATGATATTTGCAATGCATTTGCGCGGTGATGATCAACAAATAACACTCAATAACCGCTCAAAGGACGGCACAAGCAAAATACTTTTAATAATACCATGTATCACCCATTTGGATCACAGTTTGTCAAGATAAAACTATATCTACCGTGTCACAAGTAAAAGGCACCACGTAATTACCTGTGTACAAACCACAGTAACGTCTGTTAATAGACGACACACTTTGTGCTTGGCGTATATTAAATTTTAAAGAATCCCTAGTATTCCTCCAATTCCGCAGTGAATCTCTGTTTGTTCACCCCTTGATCACATGCACCCATCAACATGCCTAATAAATTGACTATTTAGGTATGCAAATTTAACAAAACAAATAAACACTTTAATCTTTGTAGGAGACAACCTTCAAGGAAATCGTCGTCGTGAGGGTATATCCCTTTCCTGGCAACCTTCAATGTAAATTTTTTATTAACCTAAAGAAAAAGTACAGGATAGGACACAGTACAAAACCAGGCCACAGTAGGATTTTAGAAGTAACTGAAGTAAAGTAAGGTGCTGTGACAAGGAAACCAACGGACTTTCTATGGAGATTACCACAGGTGCAAAGGAGTAATAATGACAAAAGAATTTGAATTGATAATGCTGGTTGGTGGTGCTGGTACTTGCAATATCGGTATAGCTGCTACGGATGGTGGAAGGTGCAGTAGTGTCTTGTCCACGAGAAACAAAGATGTTAAGCATTCCTTGACTTGAATAGGGCTTTTCAATAGGCAAGTTGAAGCACAAAAGAATCCCAAAAAGCTAGATCCAGGTTGATTTAATAAAGTGCACTAAGTAGTGCGGATAAAAAGTGTGAACTTGTAGAAATATACTCATGAATGAAGTGGGCTTGCATTTTTGTTATGATGTGTCTAGTCTACGCAAACTGACTGACGACAAACGATAATGTGGTACGGGAGACAAAAATAGTGTGTGATATACTGATTTTCATTTGTACTGAAAACCGACAGATAGGTAGAGTATGTATGTAGACTTGTAGATATCTTCATTAAAATATCTAACTTCTTGTATTGCTAGATAATGATGCGAGTTTCAGCTGCTATCCTGACCTGACCACTGATTAACAAACACTAAAGCTACTGACAGATTTGCGTTGGGATTTTCTCTATTTCTCGTGCAAAGTAGCAATCACGACGACGACGGGGTCGTTCTTTTTGCTTGATGGGGTGCAACATATTGGATTTATTATTTTGCTCTGTATTGCTCTGTATTAATACTGCAACTTTGTGTGGAGCCCAAGTGTGCTTTACAAAAACAAATATAAGACATACGAGCCTCATCATAATAACGACTACAAATTTACAATAATAATTATTATTGTATGGTGCATATTTTGGGTTGGACGTAGCAGTGATCTGAATGATGTGCTGTTCTTTGTAAAAACCACTAGTCTTTGGTTTATTACTTTTTTAGCGTTCTTTACAGCTTTGAATTAACTTTTAACTTCTTTAACTTGATATTCATTCATGCAAAAATACATTGTAGGGAGACTCCACTCACAAGACGTTTTATAAAGTGAGATAAAATGTTTATGTATGCTGGCGGGTGACGACGCGGTGAAGGAAATTTGTTTTTGTAGTCATACTGGTCTCGGGAAACAGTCAAATATAATATGAGTATCCAAATATTCTCACTCATTGAAAACACGATATGTATGTGTATAGCGTAGAAATATGCAGAAATGTTCCATCTCGTTGTGCCGAAGTGCATGCATGTTTTTGTAGAAATAATAAGTGGACTGGGAATATAGGAGAGCCAATTTCGTAGACAATTCTTCTTTCAAATGGAAATGGCAATAAGATTATGTACATGCATGTGTAGATAGGTGGCTTTGTAATATATATTCTTAATATGGAATTAGAATTTCTCACTCCTTTCCTTACACCGGAGTCTGACTTACTTGGAGGGTTGTAAGGTGTAACTGCTACAGGTTAGCTTCTGATAACAGTCAAGAGTAAAAACACCGCTATTAGGGAGCATTCATACTGAAACTAACGAGGTAGCTTGGTAAGGTTGTAAATACACTAGACATGGTAGAAACGTAAGTTAAAAATGAATTTACCCCAACGACAGATGAATGACGTGTTTTTAACCATTAACTTCCTGAACTTATTTTAGATTTTTATAGTATAAGGAATGGCTTTTTATCAGGAGTTTCACTGTTTGTATGAATGCTGCATGACGAAATTAAATGAGCTTAAATAAAAAAAATTAAAAAAAAACTAGTTGATGTAAGTACAAACATTTCTCTTTAAGACATCAATAGGTTTCTAAGGATGCATGTAACTATATACTTGTAAAGGAAAATAGGTAGCGCAAATGTTGAATGTAAAACACCTTCTAAAAGTGCATGTGAATCATACTTCAAACCGCTCTAGAGAATTTATTTAAGCTACATAATTAAAGTATATTTCAATGCAATGACATACATATAAACTATGAACTTTATGCTTCCTTTATGCCGTGGAGGTAAAAAATCAAAATGAAACTTGGTAAAGCATGTAATAGGTACCATTATGATCCCGGTCGTCATGAAAATATCCAAGTGATCTCTTATTTTTATCAGTAAGGGTTTATTAAAGCTTCTTCAGTTTTACAGTATATACTACAACGTATCATGATTCATGATTTTTATGCTAGTTTGGGTCAAACTCGGTCCAACTCTTATAGGTATTTATCTTTGAATCAAATCTCATGCCAAACCCGAGCCAAATTCATGGCTATCAAACCATGAAAATATCTGCAGTGGAAAAATCACCAGGGAATCGTAGGGGTGATATGAGAATTAAAGCAAAAACATGGATGCACAACTAAAACCGACTTACCCGACCCGACCAAAAGTTTCCAACTTGTATGGGAATCGATTCTCGATGCTGCTTTTAAAACCCATGATTTGTAGTAAGCGTATATGCAATGCAGTCGGGAGGATACATGACAGACTGAACTGACTAGTCATTAATTATATATGGCTGTGCCGTGCTACGCAATAATTTGTAAGTACATGCGTGTACTACTGACTACTGACTGGTAATCCAGTGAAGGAAAAATCGTATCGAAAATTGTTATTCGTCCTGATGACGCCCAAGTAGAGGTTAAAAGCTAATGGTTTGGCTTATGACACCTCATATTATACATCAGAAAAATTTTGTGTTGATGCGTTTAGCTATATGAACCATACCATAGTTGAGTTACCGTTAATTTGTTTAGCAGTGGAATGTTTACACTTAATGTTTTCTTGAGCTGGACTAAGATCATGAAGTGAAATATTATTGTTACATATTATCTTTAAAACTGTGCCCTGATAGAGTTAGTGGGTTGAGGTAAAGTGAGTAGTTTCGTCGTCATGATCCAGTTATCCGATACTGTACCATTTAGTGTCGTTAGTTTTCAGCGGAATGAAAATGAAATATAGTGCTTTTCACACGATGTCTTGATTATTAATCTCAAACTGTCAGGTCAGACCAAACTTTGCTTTGCTATATTGCTTACCAAACTTTGCCGGAGCAGCAACAGCCAAGCGAAAAGTGTATTATTCACGGTTGATGATAATGAGTACAAAATAATGAATCAAAAAATATTCTGGACATAGGCATTGTGAAAACTCGTAATTTAATTCCATATGAAAATATGAATATGAAAAGCTAATAAGTTTATTTCAATACATTCAATGGCTCACAGACAAAACATTGGTTAACTAGAGAGGATGTCTAAAGGTTAAACTAAAAATCACAATCAGTCATGTTAATAAGCTTTACACTAAACTGTTAAATAGGGGCATAGCCTTGTCCTCAGATGCATACTGCTGCACACCTGACTTTTTGGTGTCCTAAGTAGTAACTGCAACTGTAAACGGAAACAGGTGGGTACAGGAAGTCATAAAATAGGTTACATAAAAATTTCTATGAAATGACATTCATAATAAACTAAAAGCAGAGAATTTGGTGTCCTAAGTAGTAACTGCAACTGAAAACGGAAACAGGTGGGTACAGGAAGTCATAAAATAGGTTACATAAAAATTTCTATGAAATGACATTCATAATAAACTAAAGCAGAGAGGTTATTTTGGCTAAGCTTAACTAGTTTTAACTAATGAAAATGAATGGCTACCTCGTTAATTGCCTATTATATGCATAAAGTAATTTGTTTCTTTTAAAATATGCTGCAACTAGAAACTGTTGAGATTAGCAATAAAATATAACCTGTAACATGAATGAATCTGTTCATACATGACATTATTATATTATGCTTGTATGTGTTAACGTAAAAGTAATGCTGCAAAAGATGGCTCAATTAATGAAATAATGAGTAATGAGCTCCAGTTCCACTGATGAGGTGTGTTAATCCAATACAAGGTCGTACGATTGCATTGCAGTATGAATGCTGTAAAATATGTTTTCCTAAACTAATCAATGTTGTTATTTTCAGCTATGTTTACAATCAGTTGAAGACCACCATGTTCTTGTGAACTTTGATCTGCCTGTTGCTAAAAATAGAAAATGTTAACTCTCTGAGTTCATTATTACTAGTTTTCATCTACTTTAACTTGCAAAGCACATATAGATAAAATTTTGTAACAATTTTACTGGTGTAAATGGTAAAAACAATCTATTTTTAAACATATCATTTAAACACAGTCCACAAATGTTACAAATTGTATTAGGATACTTGCCAAAAATAGTGTTTCCCGCAGTGGGCCAGTGATAAGCATTGACCATGATGATTTTTTTAAAATTTTGTCAAAGCTATTACAATGGTTTTTCTGTGCATCGGGATAATAAAGTTAACAAGAAAAAATAAGTTTAGTAAACTGAAGTACGACCAGCAGAGTAGCCTTGTCTTCCATTTATACTTTAACCATACCACGAGTTAGAATGACAGCGTTTGGTTTATAATGTGTTTTGAATGTGGTTAAGTATTTTAATAAAACATTTGAGTGCGTTTAAAAGTGGATTAACATTAGAAATTTCAAGTGGCAATAGCTGCAAAACTGATGATGATAATAATAATAATATGAACAAAATGCTGGCATAGCAAAAATACTATTTCAGGTCTTCATTGAATTTGTCAGGTTCCTATATACACATTTGCCTAATTATCATGAGAATTTTAATAAGAAATTCAAACGTATTCGTTGGTTTGAAAAAATATGGCTTACTTTAAAATTGTTAAGGATGGCCATGCAATCGATTGGTTCTAGTTATTGACCAAGTTGTACATAGTGGAAACTATCCAAAAATACTCATACAGATAACAACATTAAATGTTGACATTAAAATTGATGTCAAAAGCAGAAAAATGTTATATGTAAACTTATGAACGTTTGCGTTCGGTCGGACGCGACTCCAAACATTAAAAAAAAGTAACTTCAGTAGCTCGCCGTATGCAATTAACAATCGATTAGTAATTGGTGAACGACGAATTGTAGGTATTTATTCCATGTAAAGAAACTGAGCAGAGTTAAACAACAAGAATGACAAAATCGTACATGCATGAGATAAAATTAAAACATTATTTTGCAATTAGTTCACACCTTTTCTCTTTCAAATACCTTATACCGATATTCGAACCGAATATTGCTTTTAAGTTTAAAAACGTACAGTTTCCCGTTCATAAAATAATGTAAAGTAACTTTGAAGAAGGTCAGTCAAGCTAATCGCTGGTATTTGGATAAGATTATTGCAAATATTCCGATTTTTGTTGTTTGGAGAGCCACATGAGGACTTTAATAAGAGAAGTGTAAGTAAAAAAAAGTTTTGTATGTACGGTTTAGCTATAGAATATATGCACTGCACTATACTAAATATATACCATATATTCGCTACACATGCAATGTGGATGTCTTGAATTTAAAATTGGGGAAAAAATAATAACGGATGAGCTCACTGGAAGCGCACGTGCATTATACATGTCTTTTTGTTTTTCACCGTTTTTGAAAATATCAAATTTTTCAAGAGTTTGGGTTGCTTTATGTGAATAGGCAGGTTCTAGCTATGTAAGGCTAAAAGTTAGCATTTTATTCAAAGAAATCATATAAAGAACTACCTTAGTAAAGTTTTCACTGAGGAAAAACATTTGTAATTTTTTTCTGTGTGGGCATATGTGTGTAGTTGCAGCTTTGGTATTTGTCTCATGTAGCACCTGGGATAATATGACACTTTCTGTCAGTTCATCGGAGGGATGACGAACGCTTAGTAAAAGTAAAAAAAAACTATTTTCTCTTGGAGCAAACATTTGAATGGGCAACGCTGATGATCATGATCAACACAAAAAGTGTATCATACATAAGGCATATGAAAACAGTATTGTGATGATAAATATGCACTTTCAAAATTTTTAGTTTCGCGATGATGAATGAATTTGTGATGATACTCATTATACTTTTAATTATATGGAACGATGTCAATACAAAATCCCATGATAAAATTTTTTGCCAATGTTGCCATATTATTTGGTTCTCTTCTAAATGCGTTGCTTATGAGGTGTTTTTAATAAATACACTGTGTGTCATTTAATAGCTGTTTTTTGTCAAGAAGAGACACAAAACTAGGTGTCCATATTAATCATAAGGATTTTTCTGTGTATTTTACTTTTTGTGGAAGAAAAGATGAGGATTTATGTAGCGATGTAGGAGTACAGATACCAACAACAAAACTTCGGTGGATAAGCTGATTTTCCTGTAAAGTTCATTGATTGTTTACTTTTCCACTCATCACGTCAATTTTTCCAGATACTTGATGCTCAACGTTGCCAATATTGTAGGGACACTCTTGTGGGTATATGCTATGTGGTTGAGTTACGATGACACACTTTTATATATGACTTACATAGGCAAAATATACAATTTTCGATGCATATTCTTTTGACATGACAGTCATATCAAGGCATTATCTATCTAACAAGTTTTACAGCGCGTTCGGAGACTGAAAATCAATCAGTGCATAATATTAACAGACATGCCACGTAAAACGTCTTTTTAAATTCAATAGTATAAAAACTATGTTATAAATGAATATGAGCTCATTAAATCAGAAGACGGTTTATTTAAAATTTACACAAATCGACAATACTTATAACTAAACACGCTTGAAAAACCATAATCATACAAACGTATACATACATGATGAGACTACCCATAAATAAATTATTATTATTTTCAGAAACCAAAATAGGAAACACCAACACGTGCTACACCTTGTAAAATTCTATAAGACTATTTTAGTGACTATTTTCCAGATAGCAGTTAAGATCAAGATGTTGAAGTTGATCGACATTATCACCTGAATGAAAGGCAACAATTACCATTAGCATGCTAAAGCACTGCATCGTATAATCATTCTAGTATACCTTCGAGCATGCTTCCAAAGTGAGGTATTCATTTACCTAATGCATGCACGTCTTACCTAAATTCAGTATGACCTTGTACGAGCAAGACTTTCATTGAGTCGTGATGTTGGTTTTGCTTGGGTTTGCTAAAACCCATAAGTTAAGTAATAATTAGTGGTTTCATTACCAAACAACAAGACGTAGTCTTATTCTCCCCATTCGCAAGACAATACCTGTCGTAGATAAGTTATAACTAGATTGTTTGAATGTGTTAAACATTTATCCGACAGAAAATAAGTTTAACGAACTGTTTGCGCATTTTATGTAGGTAGTAATGTAACCATAATGAGGCGGTCTTATACCCGAAACAATGTGAGTCCACAAGTAAATACGTAGACTCTACCATATATCCTTTGCCTTCCCATTAGTCATATTCGAGCAAGCTACCAAAGCAACGGGACTATTTTTAGCTTAGGTAAATTATTCACAGCCCATCGCTCATTAAAGCGTTTTTGTACGATGTAGTTTTCCAAATTATCACATCGAATGATCAGGTATCATTAATAATTGTGCAGTTTCAAAGAAACCTAATAGGTAGTAGAATTTTTGATGGTGCTTCTGTCAAATTAACACGATCTTTTGAAATGGCAATACATAATGCCGCTCTGAACGTATGATAGTTCTGAGTTCCGAATCAGTGCGTAGTTTTACATGACATAATTTTATATAACTAGGTATTTAGATGCTAATATGTATAATGTAGAATGTGATTAGGTTTTTTAAGTACAGTGGTACAATAATAGATTTTCTGTGATCTACGCGAGGAAAAACTAATTGTAAGAGTACCATTGTCATTACTACTTCACATTTATTATTATTATTTATAATTGTAGTATTGGTGTTATTGTAATGGAGGTACTCTTTGTATTCGGCACAAAAGCTACGTTTCGGCGAATGAATAACAGGCACTAATGATTACAGTAAGTTCAGTAGAGAGATTTACTACAGCAACTTAGAAGAACCCATGTTTCATATAACGTGCCTATTTCCGTCAAATATTTATACGGAAGTATTCTGTATTGTTCGTTCCTTCGACATGCTTCCCGTATCCTAAACGCTAGATTTTTTTTCAATAAATGATGCGATTTTAAAAATAAAATGAACCCCAAGATAAAATATCGATTATAATGAGGAGTTCGAAGTTACGTATGTTTTTAGTTTTTATACGTACATAGTTAACTAATCTTTTGTTTAGTGATCAGAAAATCAGGAAATTCTCACAGTACTACAACTTCATTCCCATTTACATCCCTATTCGAAATTTTATTGATTGATTATTTATTTGATATTAACATATTATTTCTTGCTTTTTACAAAAACGTACGCGGTGGATAAAATCGGTATCGCAGTATTCCCGCACGGGTGTTCTCAAAACATTACTAGCTTGTAAAGCATTAGTAGTATTAGTGCTCGTGCCGTTCCCGTTATGCTCTGTAATAGCACTCATCATCAGCTAAGCTCCGTGCGCCAGTAAAAGTACGTGATGAAAATGCTATGTGATATTTTTTCGAAAGATATTTTAAATGTTTGAAAAGTTTTGAAAATTATTTTCAGCGAAATAGCTCAGCGAAAGAAATTTTAACAGGTCGCGTGTCTTGAGCGAACAGATCGAAAATACAAAGAATTGTCATGAAGGTAAAGGAATTAACAATAAGTTGAAGCATGTATTCAAAATTATTATTTAACGAGAGGAAAGACATAGCAAACCGTTTTAGTGTTCCTTTATTAAGGGGGACCTCAAATTCATGACAACAAACAGTTATCAATGCTTTTCTTATGACATAACCAGCCCTCCTTCATACACTCCTCCCGTCTTTATCTTTGATCGTTTTCGCATCAAATTTGACCAGAATTGTAGAGGAAAGTTCAGGCTATCGGTATTGGTCAATTATATGGAAATATACAGGCATCCAGAAAATTTACAAGCTAATATTTCTTAGGCCGTCAATTTTTT